>MU866534.1:0-18860 GCA_033296915.1 Triangularia setosa | reverse complement strand
GCGCCCGAAGCCGTCATTATT
Organism: Triangularia setosa; assembly: GCA_033296915.1. Classification (NCBI taxonomy): domain Eukaryota; kingdom Fungi; phylum Ascomycota; class Sordariomycetes; order Sordariales; family Podosporaceae; genus Triangularia; species Triangularia setosa. Next base: position 18,839 of record MU866534.1, on the reverse strand, counting down.
TATTACTACTGGGTTACGCCATTAACCCCAAAACTTTTGTAATTGGTGGGGGGTTTGTTGTTTTATTTTTTTCAATCTTAAATTCCCCCCCCCCCCCCCCCCCGACACATCACAGTGTGTGAACCATAATGCAGCGAGGGAGGACAAAATCGTCATCGGTCTCTGGCGATGATCGCCATTCCCCAAAGTGAATAGATCTAGATTGCGGGGAATGAACTTCACTACACAGTCTGGTGATCCCTTTGCAGGTATATGCCCGTGCGCATGTTCAACAGACCACAAAATGATGCCAGTGATGTTGTATTATCCATCTGTCAAGAAATACCCTGCAAGGAACATAAAGTAGCTCCCAAACTTTGGAGAGAAGGAAAGAAACAGCTAGAAATAGAAACCACCGCGCAACATAAAGATGCCCAGCGTTTAGATTGCCTTGCCTATATTGGTTGACAAATTCCACACAACTTCGGTACATCGGCTTTGGTTCGCGTGTTCCCGCTGAGGACCTGCAGCTTGGACTGCGAGTAGCGTTCCCAGGACCCAAGCCAGGGGGGACGCGCAACCTTGTTTAAGTTAAATAGAAAAAGGACGGGTTGTCAGGCTAATTAGAAATGAAGCAATACGCTCTCCAATCTTGGTCGTCCAACGCTTGCAAGAGGCACGCTATATGCCTCTAGGACCCTCGACGAGGGTGATCCGGTTGCGCAACGGCGGGGGGAAGAGTTTCCAGCAATCAGAGAAAGCGACGCAAATTGAGACATACGCATAAGAGAATAACTAGCTACAGAGAACGAAAGAAAGAGAATTAGTGTGTGGAGAACGGTACCACTTCAGAGGTGCATCCGATGAACTAGCAGCATCGTCGAGGAAGGGAACAGCGGCCTCCGAGTTTCTAAAGAAGCACAGCTTCAATCCTCAACTTCCGTCCTCCAGGTCGGGATCCGGTTTCCGCAACGTTGAAGAGAAAAGGTCAAGAAGCTCAACGGGTGGCTTTGACGCTAACCCCAGCCGCATGGGCGGATGATCCCCAAAGCTACGACCTAGAGAAAATCACACGTTAGGAAGCCGAAAAAAGACACTGACTGCAAAACCGTAGCAGTCCCGAGAACCCAAGGGTAAGGCAACCCGTTTAAAGACATTGTCTAGGACAGTTACCAAGTAAGATAGCAAACACTTCCAAGTGATGACGGCGAAGGAGCAACGGTTTGCCAAAGAGGTTCATGCCGATACGGCTGCTTAGTTGTCAGCAATGCCACAGTTGCTCTCGACTGCCCAGCATCGAGCTGTGAAGTGGGTAAGAAAGCAGTTCCGACGGTGTGCGGTGCCTTGCAGGAGGGGGTTGGCAAGCTCATCCAAGGAGGTGCGGCTGGGTGTCATCAATATCCGGGCATCAGCAGTCAGACCAAGCAAACTTCAGATGGCTGTCTTGGGGAGCAACAGCCTTCGGGCAAGGTGACAATGTCCTGCATCATAGGCAAGCCACCCCGTCGTTGTAATTGGCGATTATGAAGTTCCAGCTGCGACCCTGAATGCCCTTCACTTTTGGCGTATTCTGCGGCTCTCGAGGGCGGGCGGGCGAATTGCGGTTGTGGTTCTGTATACGGCCCTCGCGCATCCGTTGTGCACCGCCTAGTGATTCTTCACCGGCTGCTGATCCTAATCGGGTCCGGTGACTTATGAGCATGATGATGGGACCGTCTCCCTTGTAGTTAGATGGCTCTGCCACCGGGAGCGTTGGACCCAGATGTTTGGGGCCTGGGGGAAAGCCTGGTGCCTGGTTTGCCCTCGAATCCCAAGTCGTGCCATACATTTCCCGCCGTGCAAGTTTGTGGCTGTTCTCTGGGTGATGACTGATCCGAGCCCGGAAATCCGGGGAAAGGCCCAGTTTCCTGGGTGCAGTATTCCCTTCAGTCAAGGTGGGCAATGGTTAAAATGCATGTTGGACTGTTTCTGGCTTGGGACGACAGGAGCGGCAACCTTGGGAATAAAACCCGATATTAGGCCACAGGGCTGGGACTCAACGAAAAGGATTTCCCAGATGCCAGGTTCAGATGCATCATGCTGTGAAACTTATGGGTACTTGCGACGGCAAGTAGTTGAGATGAAAATCCACAAGTGGGCGTGAAACGAAACCGCTGTCTGTGTGGTCCCGGATGCTAAGACATCTAGCCCGAGATTCTACCTGGGTTGCTGGCAAGGACTTGCGGACATGATAGCGAAGGACTGACTCTTGGAGATGCCCTTTCGGGAAAGGAATGGGCAGATTGTGGCAGTGGTGATGGTCGAAAGCGGCATCTGTAAGGTAAGATGCTTGCTGATGTGCTGCTGCCAGACTGGTATCTGCAGTGAGATCATTCATGGAGGGCAAGTCCAATGTACCCCGCCAACAGCAAGACGAACACTTCCCGGGCACCTCTGCACTTTCGGCTTTCTGCGTTGCATTGCATTGCCCCCAAAGAATGAGAGAAAAAAGAGAGTAAAGAACTAGGTAGTCTTCGGGAGGCGTTTGGGAACAAAGCACGGGTATCCGTCGCACTCAAGCCAAGGGGCGGCCTGAGTCGCAGGTAAGTGGTAAGGTAAGCCAGGGCTGGGCTGCTTTGCTCCCTGGCTCCCCACTCTTTTCTCTTTCAATTGAGGACAACCGTTACCCATTGGTGCTGATCATGATGAGTGGTGATGACCAACAGAGTTGAAGCTACTTTCTAGGCCATACTCAGTACTCGCTCTCTGGAATCTGGATATCTATGAAGTTCTGTAGGTACTGTAGACACTGTGCAGAGGTGCTCGATCGCTTTCTGTTTTAGCGGGGGCGGGCACACTGCTGGCTGAGAGACGTCTTCTGACTGGCTGAGGGGTGCGGGCTGGTGGAGTAAGGAGTTGCCTGGCTTAATATTGGATGTGCTCCTTTTTGTTAGCCTTGGCCCCTGGTTCGGTTGTGTGTGGCACTTGCTCGCTGCTGGCCGCTCTGCTGCTGCTGCTGCTGCTCGCAAAGCAAAGCAACACCCAAGGTTTCCCGCAACCACACCTCGCTATCCAACCAAGGTAGGGCCGCATCTTTCTCAATGGAAGTGAGCCGACTGCGATTCTAAATTCAACCTCGACCAGTCTCTCACCATTCACTCTCTCTACACATTTCTCGACACCCTACCCTGACCCCGAGACTTGCCTTGCGCTTCCAGCTCGACGCTGGCACTCGTCCCCATACAACATACATCATCAGTCCAGTCCTCCTTTTCCCGGGCTCACCGGCTCTTTCCACCTGCTTCCCGCTGCCAGCAACGAGGTCGGCGGTGTCTCGCGTTCGGTCGATCGGTCACGCCCCAGCATCATCACGGTCTGATTCCTTGTATAATTTATTTTTTTGTGATTTCCTCTGCTCCGACACCAGACACCGCATGTCTCGCGTTTGTTAGCCAACCTCGCGCGCTATTCCTTCCATGCCAACCGTGCACTCTTTCGCCGTCGCTCGCGGTTAACCCATACCGTTCGAGAACTTACCCTTACGACACGATCCGTCTACGACTTGTTCTTAGTTTGCGATCAGCAACGGCCGACTTCTCTGCCCGTTTGGCTTTCTCGGATCGTACGAACCGAACCTGCTCGCCATCATCGAGCACTCATTTGCATCTTCCTACCTGCTGCCGCTCACCGGTCCTTCCATAGCGACCTCTGTTGCGCAAAGCTGGTCGACGAGCCCGAGAAATTCTGAAGAGGAAGAAGCTGGAACCAAATCACAGCCGCCCATATCCGAGTTTGCACTTTGTCATTGGAAAATTGCCGACACGGGTCTGTCGCCACAGAAATCGCTCTCGGATCGGTCATAATACCCACATCCCGGGTGTAGCAGATTTTCTGCCATTTGCACTCTTCGTACCGCTGAGATTTGGACCGCGACAACTGAATCTGCTGCTTCCCGACACTTGACTGCAGCGCCAGCAGCTCTTGGGACATCTGTTCGAGGCATTAGTTGCAGGGGAGACTTGGATTCTTTCAAACCAACTAGGGTCCACGACCGCCACAACCATAAGGGTGCTGCTACACCCTCACTCGACGCCTCAGTCTCAAATCAGATTACGGCTTTCAACTGCTTTTTATTTTGTCAATCTCCGCATCGCTACCGGTAGCGCAAATAGCAGCAGTCCAAGGCAATCAGCTTCTGGGCTTTCGAAGCGAAGTATCTCTGCCGACCTCTCGTCGGCTTCGCATCACCCTGCAGCATCTGACCCGTTTCGATTGTCATTCTGCAGAGTTCAAGCTTAATGGACGGCCAGCCCACCGCGGCTGAAACCAAACATCTTTACCAGACCCATCCGTGGCCGGGCGTTACGTCAAACTCGACAGCTCCCAGGTTGAACACGACCGCAACGCCCGAATACTCGCCGTACTACACCGACATTCTGCCCATCCTGTCTCAACACGTCTACCAGGACAAGCTGCTCCAGTACAACAGACTTGTTTCGAGCGGTCGGGGTGGTGGAGGTGGGTTGCAAGTTCCCCCGCTTCCTCCAGTGCTCTCGTCTCCGTCGACCAAGACAACAACGCGGTCGAGATCATCTTCCAAAGTGTCAAACAAGGACAACATCCACAACAAAATTGGTGCCCAGACTGGACATGGGAGCAGACCAGCAAAATCTTCAGACAACGCCGACCGCGCGCTTATAACAACAGGGAAGGATCAGACGTCGAAAATGCCAGCCAAGAAGTCTTCAGAGCAGCCGGCCAGCAACGGTGTGCCAATGCGACCGCCACCCCCTGCCAGCCAGAACGGTACTGCTCACCCTGCTCAATCGAGCTCGGTGCCTTCAACGCCACATCAGCACGCCCGCAAGTTCTCTTTCGAGTCCCGGGAGCCATCACCAAACGCTACACAAAATCATTCTCCACGGTCAGCTTACTCAGAGACCAACGGAAATGTTCCCTCATTACGTCCGCTTCCTCCTAGGTTAGGTGGTTGCCGTTTTGAGACTGCCATTCCGCACTCTCGGCGGCGGATGCCATACAACCTAGGGACCGATAGGCTAGAAAAGGGCGACCTCGAAAGGATACCAAGTAGGTTATCCAAGGAGAACGAGACAAGTTTGGAGGCGGAAATGAATGACTTGTTCAGGGTGCTATTACCAACGCAGGAGGTTGAAACAAAACGGCAAAAGCTGGTTACCAAGCTGGAGAAGCTGTTCAATGACGAGTGGCCTGGTCATGATATCAAGGTGCATCTATTTGGATCGTCAGGCAACCTGCTGTGCTCTGATGATTCCGACGGTGAGTATCCCTGGGTTCCTTGACCGGCGCGAACCGAGTGTTTCTGACAACATATTTGCAGTTGATATTTGCATTACAACACCATGGAAAGGACTGGAGCATGTATGCCTGATAGCGGACCTCCTTGACAGACATGGAATGCAAGATGTGGTCTGCATCTCTGCGGCCAAGGTACCAATCGTCAAGATCTGGGACCCCGAGCTCAAACTGGCCTGCGACATGAACGTTAACAATACCCTGGCCCTGGAAAACACTCGCATGGTACGAACTTATGTTAGTATCGACGAAAGAGTCCGACCTTTGGCCATGATCATCAAGTACTGGACGCGGAGGAGAATCGTCAATGACGCAGCCTTTGGTGGAACTCTGAGCTCCTATACCTGGATATGCATGATTATCGCATTTCTCCAGTTACGAGACCCACCAGTATTACCAGCGCTCCACCAACGACACAAGGAGAAACTTCTCAAGAGCGACGGCACTCGAAGTGAATTCGCCGACGACATTCCAAAGTTGACGGGATTTGGTGCCAAGAACAAGGAGAGCTTGGCATCGCTCCTGTTCCAGTTCTTCCGGTTTTACGCCTACGAGTTTGACTATGACAAGTTTGCATTATCAATACGAGTCGGCAAGCTCCTGACCAAGACGGAGAAGAAGTGGCACATCGGGACGAACAACACCCTGTGCATCGAGGAACCCTTCAACATCATACGAAATCTTGGCAATACGGCTGATGACACGTCGTTCCGCGGTCTTCATCTTGAACTCAGAAGAGCTTTTGACCTCCTCGCAGAGGGCAAGTTTGCCGAGTGCTGGGAACAGTACGTATACCCCAAGGAGGAGGAAAGGAGATGGGAAAAGCCGTCAGCGCCTCCACGGCCCGTGCTTCTTAGGAGTGCCTCGCAACAGCAATCAAGGCCGCAACAGCGTAATAATTTCAACAATCGAAGTCAGAGGAATTACCAGCGCAACGGTAATCAGGGTAACCGCCGCAGCTCCAATCACCAGCCTTATGAGCAGAGCATGCCTTTTGCGCAGGCTGGCATGCCCACAACGATGAATCCGCAAGATTTGGTATGGTATCAGGCTCAAAATCCCCAGATTGGGGTTCCTCAGGAGATCCTTCAAACCTCGCTTAATGCACTCGCACAACACGATACAAACCTGAGATTCCAGCTGTTCACCCATGCCCAGCAAATCAATCAGCAACAAGCTCTCGCACACGCCCAGCGAATGCAAGGTGGCTCAGGCTCCGACAGGTCCCGGACGAATTCCTTTGACAATCCACCATTAACAGCTCCAATCCGGCCAGAATTGATGTATGGCTACGGGTTCCCGATGCAGCCTCCAGCCTACTTCCACCCTGGCTTCACCACATATCCTTCATCCCCTGCTTCGCAAACATCAGCTGCCACTGCTGCCAACGGGCTTCCTGAATTCAGGAGGAACCTTCGTGAGACGGGCGTCTCCTCTGGCGGAGCACTTAGGTCGCAGTCTCAGCCAGCTTCGAGGGGCTCGATGACGGTTCAGCAGGCCATATCGGCAGCGGCAGCGTACACCGCAAGTCAAGCACAAAACGGCGTGCCATCTATCCCTCCGCGACAAGTCAATGGTGTTCCAGTGTCCAATTACACCCCAGACGAGCTATCCGAGACCGATTATGAAGATCACAAGGTTGTGGCTGATTCTCCAGAAGACGATGGCGCACGTTATACAGGGTACCGTACCAACGGTCATGCCAGTCCCAATCGCAAGGTCAACGGATTCCCAACCGGGACACCGGTGTTCAACACGCTGAGCCAAAGCAGCCAAGGTCGCCGTCGGCTATCCACGGATCAAGGCCCCCAGGCTGTCTTGGATCGGAGAATGAAGCGGACGTCGCGATCACCGTCGCCCCTCGGGCATGCTCGGACTATCTCCGCGGGTATGTCAGCGCCGCTCCCGTCGGCACCATTCTCGCAGACCAACGGACAGCTGTCTGCAAAGCCTCTTGTGGTGAACGGTTCGGTACCCAAAATGGCCCAAGCATCAAGCTCCAACCGCTCGTCGCTTGGCGTTGAGACGATGATAGCAGAGGACATCCAACGCAACGACCCGCTCTACATCCAACAGGGCTCTAGCCCCAGCAACTCATGGAACGACCAGTCAGTTTCCTACTCTGCCAGTTCTGCGGAGCCTGTTTCACTCACCATGCCTGATCGCCCTGTGATTGTGAATGGCTCAACGGCCAGCAGGTCCCCCTCCTCGGTCTTGAGCCACCACGATGCGTCATTTCAGCAGCGGGTAGCCATGGCCGCTGTTCCTACTCACCTCTACTACTCCCCTATGGGTTACGACCCCAACAACATCCTGGGCCTGTCTCGCTTGAATACTCGCCAACTTGCGCCGCTGGATTTAGCTACGAGCGAGTACTCGGTTACCCAAGACATGCCTCACCTTTCGCCAGTTTATGAGCACCGGACACCATCCCCAACCGTCCTGCGAAAGTTCGACCCGCCAGCTGTCACTCAGTCGCCGCGAGTTGGAAACCGTTCAGGGACGCAGAAGGCGCCACCAACAGGACCTTCTGCCAAGCAGCACGAAAGCTCTAATCGATCGCCTGTCTTGGAGCATCGTGCCAATGGGAGCTCGAGGGAGGCTGGCAATCCACGCTCTGCCAAGAGTCCGACTGATAACTTCAGCAGCTGGCAGAAGTCCAAGCCGCGCAAGAAGGGCTTGTCAGACCTGAAAAGTGCAACGAATGGTGTTGCGCACAGCGAGCAATTGCCCAAGAATGAAGCCGATCGCAAGGGCGGTTGAGCAACAAAGATCCTGGTTGACAAACAAGGGAGATATCTGCTCGAAAAGGCGGGTGCTTTCACGCCGCTGACTGCTTGCCACATACCCTGGATTGCGTATCAAGACAAGACAGGGCTTTCTTGGATACTTTGTCTCCCAGTCCGGGTCCAGCCGACCAAAGATGAAGCTCTATATTGGACAGCTTGTTCAGGATCTCACCATCGGAGGTGCATGCAGCATAATACTCATTTAATCGCACGCTAGCCCACCTGGAGTTCGAAACTGTATCATATGTTATGATTACTTATCTATGAGAGATGACGCGAGTGGGGCATTGGGGCAGGCGGGCCCCTTTTTACACAACTCTCGGACGAGAAGGAAGTGTATTATTCGGATACTGAAGCTAAACGAGGCCGACATCACCAGAGCACGGTTTGGATCCCCATCAGCAGCCAACCGTCAACTGCCGTCTCTTTTGCTACCTAGCAGCGTTTTCTTTATGCATATTCTCTCTTTCACATGTTTTGCGCATCATGGGCTATAGACGGGGAATTCAGGTTCATTAAGGAGACCCATCGGGCAAGGGAAAGCGTGTTATATCCCAATCATAAAGCAAAACAGGAAGCGAATAGCATGGCAATGGTGTACCGGTCGGATTTTGCTACCTGGGGGTTGAGAGGGCCGTCGACTTCCTGAGGGACTTGATGAAGCAGCTTTGTTCGGCCGTCTGGAAGGACCAGGAGAACAAGCAGCAGCCATAGGGGACAGGCATCATAATCCTCAAGGCATGATATAGGATTGGAGGCATAACTGAAGACGAAAAACGAAACGAAACCCATATAGGGCCCAATATGAAGATGAAGAAGGGGGATGAAAAGGCCTGATTGAAGAAAAAAAAAGGGGCAAGCAAGAGACGACCATTTTGTTTTTATGTGTACACATCCAATGTGTCTCTTGTATTGATGGTTGTTTGGTTGTCAAACTCATCATGGGCGAATAAGTGTGGTTTTCCTTTCTCTTTTACTACCCCCTATGTTGAATGAATGTTGTCAAGAAGAGAGAAGAATTGCATTTTCCTGTTATTTTTATCAAGAGGGCAAAGTGGGCATTTACATACATACGGGGCGTTCTTTTCTTCTGTTTTCTGTTGCGTGTGTTGTTGTCTCATGAAACTTATAGTATACCAAAGGAATCAATGGAATGTAGCGAGCAAATTGTTTTTGTTTTTTTACTTTGTGTTCTTTTTTTTTTTTGGGTTCTCCTGTGATAAGCTGCTCTCTCTGCAAATGACTGGTGAAGGGGACATGTCATGAATTTGTATCTCTCACTGAAGGAAGCCATCCCATATTGTATGGTGATTATTTTCTTGGCAATATAACGACAATGAGACAAGACGAGACGAAACGAAAGGGGGTGCATTCAACCTCATATAACGCAACACATCCAGCGTCATAGCACGCACACACGCATGGCACACCATACAACAACAAATACAGCAGGATCACAACATCACACATTGGGGCATTTGGGGCCTAGGACTAGATTGTTATGTTCTTAGTTTTATCTTTCTCGGTGTGTTTACTGGGCCGGATGGGCTGATTTTCTTTTTTGATATATACGAGATACCAAAAGGGTGCTAAGCACGGAGCAAGACATGGGAGAAGGGAAGGGAAGTGTGAGTTTTAGCGGGCTTGACTTGGTAGAAATGGATGGATGAATTGGGGAAGGGGGTAGAAAACATAAATGTATATAATATGTACTAAATACCAAACAACAAAATTAAATACAAAAATACTGTTCTAAAAACTGCTTTTAGGGGTAAAGTGAAATGTCGTCATCGACGGCCACTTGGCGTTTCGAGGACCTTTGATAGCTTTCCCCCACGTCCCACTGTTTGAGTTGTTTTAGGGGGGTTACTTGCTCCTAGAATAAACCTCACTCCGAGCGCGGGGCTATTATTTGTCTTGTATCCTGCCCGTTATGGATAACATTGCCGGCACTCTTTGAAAGCAACTGCCAATTTGGATGAAGCCAAGCATAAGAGGGTTTTTGCTGTCAAGTCGTTGTTTTCTTATCGAAGGGTTATCAAAGAGTGATGGAACAATACATGGAAGCTCTGGCCCTCTCATGCCTTCCCGCAAGCTAGAGAACTTTGACCTGCCCTCTGGGTGTTGCCTTTTCGGCTGCTATCTTGCATGCCAGGATCTTCGCACTTAGCCCATGAGGATCTCTCCCCAAAAGCCTATCTAAAGGTAGGAGCCCGGTGCTAATGCCCGTAATGTCCGATGTCCATCTAAATGCACGCACGGGATGGCAATACCGGTGCCGACGCCCGGGGGGCGGGGGCAGGGATGCAATTGGGAAGGAAGCAATGGTGGGATGAACCAGCCCCGCCATGAAGCGGCTGCATGAAGAAACCAATGGCTTTTCAGCTTTAGTGTGGTATCTTTCGCATGATGATTTGCGCGGGAGTTGGGGCGGGGAGTGGAACGGGTGCGGTGGATCAAGTTTGTGCAAACCTACACATTATTGATCCTTTAGCTGTTTGAACTGCTGGTCTGGTTTACGTGGTGACCATAGTGAGGATCTCTCAGGCGCTTGAGGCGGTGGGATTGGTACTTGGCATCATTGCCCAACTTTCGATTAACTATGGGAAGCATAGACCAAATCGGAGGCCGTTACGGAACTTGTTGGCTGTAGGAGGTGAGGCGGACGAACCTATCCAGCTGTTACCATCCAATCGTCAAAGAGATATAGCTCAGGGGTGACTGGTTACAAAGGTTCGTTCTCTGTCATTCTATGTGGCCGTGCCGTAGGCGAGGGGCTCAAGGCATGTCGATATACTCCTGTCATTGCACGGGTCATTTGCCCCGATAAACAGCCGGCAAGGCGTTCCCGAATCGCGGCTGACTTCAAAGAAGTTTGGTTTTGGCCAAGCGGGCCAGATAGTGGCATCGCGTGAAACGTGAGATTGATGGCACGTTCCAGACGCGAAGACAAGACAAGGTCGGGTATTAAGGTTATAAACTACTCTTGCTAAAATAGGTATCGATACTAATCAAGTCCAGCCCTTTCACTCCCCAGCCAATTACCCACGTCGAACAATCCCTATGGTGATATACCCCTTAAACCGCCCAATAAACCTCCACCTTCACCGACGAGATTTTATTCACCCACCCCCCAAATCTCGTCTTCCCCCACACAGTCACCACATCCCCAATCCTCATGTTTCTCACAAACTCCCCATTCCCCGTGCGCTCCCCCCTGCCCACATCGTGTAGTTTCTTCGCAGCAATCTCATCCTCAGGATCAATATCATCATTGTAATTCCACTCCACCGTGTGCGTGATGAATTCCCTTTCCGTCAACTTGTTGCACTGGATCTTGACGCTCTCCTCAGGGGGCAGAGGGTGGACGAATTTGAACTCGTTGGTCTGTGGGTCTACTTGAACTTCAGGGATCACAGTGGACAAGTCCTCGAGCCTCAGTGATGGCTGCTGCTGATCGTCATCGTCATCATTATCGTCGTGTTTTTGATTCGGGTCATCTGACGCCGAGGATTGCTCTGGTGGGGCTGGTACCTTGTCCTTGCACCATCTCTCCAGCCCAGCTTCAAACCATGTCCATGAGCCGTTATATGTGTCTTGATTATCGTACTCGCCGCCCCAGCCTTGATCTTTGGAACGTATGGTGAAAATTATGCGGCGGCAGGGTTGGGCAAGGAGCGTGACTGGAGATTTGGCTAGCTTTTGGAAGCTCGAGGTTGGAAATCCTTCCCCGGGGGGCAGGGGACGGATCGTCTTGGTGTAGCTTGTTGAGTCGGTTCCCCAGTCTGGAAAGCCGAGGGGTGGTGTACGGAGCTGAGGCGGTACGTTAGTAACGAACATGGTATTGGAAAATGCTGGTTGACTTGCAAGAAACTGGTTTTCCCTGTCCGGGCCGCTATATACTTGGTTGGAGTCCTTATCTCCCCATATGACCTCGGCAGTAACATGCGGCCAGTACTCGGCGAGCTCAACAATGCTGTCCACAATCTCCACAGGGATCCGGAGGCCCTTCACAAGCATAGCCTTGACGACAATGACGTCGGTAATACTGGGCTTGTAAAACCCTTCAGCGTCCATTTTTCCTGTAGTTGGGTCCTTTGCGGTTGTACCGTTGGCTGGAGTAGTTGCAGAATTGGGATGAAGTCGGATGGGCAGCACGGGAGGTAGTACGCTGGTCAATATATTACTGACAGCGTTCCACATGCTGGGCGCAGGTTCCAACTTGAAAAGCTGAGTCAAAGTTCTGATGGAAGCGGAAGTGCCTAGTTTGCGCTTGCTAAGGCAAGAGCGGCTTTAGGATTGCAGGAAGGGATGAGATTCCTTCGGGAATGCAAGGACGGGATTCGACGCGTGTTATAGTTATATCTTTAGCTGTTTTGAGACCTAACGTAACCTCAAGGAGGAGTCGGGCAGTGCAAGTGGTAAGACAGGGCTGTTGCCCAGCTGTGCGTATTGGAGCTCAAGGGAGGAGGCATCTAGAACCTCTGAGCGTTGGGCAACGTCATTGGCGGGACAGCACCTGTGACATCACCCCACCGATATGATACTAGGGTGGGAATCTGGGGGTTTTGTAGGTTGACCCCAGGAGTGTGCCAAGAGCCACACCCCATGAGAGCCCCTGGATGCACGTGAAAGCACGTAATGCTGCCCCCATGCAACAATTCGCTAGATTCGATGTCGAGCTCGAACAAAATGGACATGAAGGGCGCCGGCAACGGCAACCTAACGGCAGCCCACTGGCATTGATAATCAAAGACCTCCACCATGATTTCAAAGTTGCCGTCCGATCTTGAATTTGAATTATACCACTTCTCACCTGCCATTGACTGAGGGTGTTGTGCGCCCAGCAGCGTGTTGCTCGCCAAGCAGCGTGTTGCTCGCCAGACCACCAAAAGTTCTAGTTCTGCAAGACGCCATGAGGTCGCGAACCAGAGTTACATCCAGCCTCCGACAAGCTTCGGCCGCCCTCACCCGCGCCGCCTCCGCCGGCAGCCCCGCGACACCCCTCTGTCACAATGCGGCGACCACGTTACCGGCGGCAGCGGGTATGCGACCCTTGACGTCGGCTACAACCTCGCGCCCCGCCGCGCCGGGTCAACGCCGTCACCTCCATGACCACCCCGCCCGCCGTAGCGGCGCCCCCTCCAACCCCGCCATGTCCTTTCCCTGCGTCGACGCCCTTGAATCCCGCTCCGCAACCCTCCGCCAGCAAGCAGCAGCCTCTGCCTCCCAATCCCGGACCGAGTCCTCTTCCTCCTCCGGTCCCGAACCCTCCTACACCGTAGGCGCAACCCAAATATTCCACTCTACATCACCCCTCCTCCTCGACCATGGTGGCCAACTGGTGGAATTCGACATCGCCTACGAGACCTGGGGTGAAATGAATGCCGACCGCTCCAACGTTATCCTTCTCCACACTGGCCTCTCCGCCTCCTCCCATGCACACTCGACCGCCGCCAACCCTCAGCCAGGCTGGTGGGAGAAGTTTATCGGTCCCGGGCTGGCGTTGGACACAAACAAATACTTTGTCATATGCACCAACGTAATAGGAGGCTGCTACGGCTCAACCGGTCCCTCGAGCATCGACCCCTCAGACGGCAAACGTTACGCGACCCGTTTCCCGCTCCTGACAATAACCGACATGGTACGAGCGCAGTTCAGATTGCTGGATCACCTAGGAGTGGAGAAGCTGCATGCCAGTGTGGGGAGCTCGATGGGGGGCATGCAATCCCTCGCTGCCGCCGTCACTTTTCCCGAGCGAGTGGGCAGGATAGTTTCCATCTCGGCCTGTGCGAGGTCGCATCCGTACAGCATAGCCATGCGGTATGTGCAGCGCAAGGCGATACTGAACGACCCGAATTGGAACAGGGGGTACTACTACGGCCAGATCCCCCCGCACGTTGGTATGAAACTCGCCAGGGAGATCGCTACGATTACGTATCGGAGCGGTCCGGAATGGGAGCAGAGGTTTGGCAGGAGGAGGGCAGACAAGGATAAACCACCGGCGTTGTGTCCGGACTTCTTGGTCGAGACGTACTTGGATCATGCGGGGGAAAAGTTTTGTTTGACGTATGACCCGAATAGTCTGATTTATGTGAGCAAGGCGATGGATTTGTTTGATTTGGGGAGAGAGAACCGGCTGGCGATCAAGGCGAAACGTGTGGAGAGGGAGAGGGCGCTCAAAGAGGGCGGGCAAGGGGGTTACCAGCAAGATGCGTGCAGCTTAACGCTGCCAGACACGCCGTATGAGGAGCAGCCGGAGGAACATCATGATGAGTTTGAGAGGGACGGGCTTGGGTTTGGTGGGGACCTCGCGAGCGGGGGAAGCAGTTACTCGGGGCCGGGGCAGAAGCCGCCGGCGGATCTGGTGGCGGGGTTGTCGGTGCTGTGGGATCATCCGGTGCTGGTGATGGGGGTGGCGAGCGACATTTTGTTTCCCGCGTGGCAGCAGAGGGAGATTGCGGAGGCGCTGAAGATGGCGGGGAACAGGAACGTGGCACATTACGAGCTGAGCGAGGAGCAGAGCTTGTTTGGGCATGATACGTTCTTGTTGGATGTGAAGAATGTGGGGGGGATGGTGAGGAACTTTTTGGGGTGATCTTCTCCCTCTCTATTCTCTTTTCAACCGCACGGAAAATGGATAGGTGTGTATATATAGAACGGGGCTATAAAAAGGGCTGGTTGGTGTGGTATTTTGACACATTTAGCAGGCAGAAAGTGAAATGATAAATGATACAAATCTTAAGATTTTATTCATTTGGCCGCTGTGACAAAAGTAGTCATGATATGATGATGCTTGATGATGCTGCTGTTGATAATGGCTTCCTCCTCTTTCTCTCAGGTATCCCAAATGCCCTTGTTCTAATCCCAATTCTAGCTATTCATTCTGTTTGCCATCACAAAAATAAAGGAGGGGGTGATACGCAACAATATTTACATGAAGCAAAGTTTACAAGAAAATAGAAAACATGACTAGTGTGTCTTGAGGGTCAGATGAACCCCGTCCCAAAACTATCCACCATCCTGTGGCCCTGCCCAGTACCGTGAGATGTCCCAGGCCTCCTCACCTCCCTGATACTCGGGCCCCTCGCCACCCCGATCCCCATGAAGCTCAGCCGGTTCTCATCTTTCACGCTATCCGGGAACTGGGAGATCAGCTGCGGGGAGGCTTGCAGCCCACCGTTTGGCAGGGCGTTGTACCCCGCCGAGGTGGATGGGCGACCGTCGTTCACGGCGATCATGGGGGGCGCAGAATGCAATGGCGGTGTGAGCTTTCCCAGGGTGGGATCGCGGGATGAGGCCTCGGGGGAGAAGTTGAACTTGAGCTTGAGGGGTGGGGGGACGTTGGGGCGGGTGAACTTGGGGAGGGTCTCTTCGTCTGATGATGATTTAGAGGTGACAGGCGGGAGAGCGGCGGCGGTGGCGACGGCTATGCCTGGGGCGGATTCAGTGGTGGGGGAGCTGAGGTGCCAGTGGGAGGAGTCTGGGGTCAGAGGGCCGGTGGTGGTGGTGCCAAAGTCAAATTGGAAGCCAGTGTCGATGAAGGGGATGGGTTTTGGGGGTTCAACGGGAGAGGTTGTTGTGGATGTGGCGGAGGGGGCGAGAACAGGGAGGCTGGTTTTGGTCTTTAGGGGGGTAGTGGACCGGGAAGGTGGTGAGTTATTGGCCGTGTGGAAGCTGTGGATGCTGTTGTTGTCGGTTGGGCTGGTGAGGGTGGCGGATGCTGGTGTAGGGACACGGGCGCGAGGAGAGCTCAGCTGGCTGCTGGTAACACCGTATTCTTCGAGACCGGGGCGTCTAGGCCTTTGACCTGCCTTGGGAGCTCGGATGGGACTACCAGGGGACTGCACTGGACTTGTCACAGCAGCTGTCACGGCAGGAGGCAGAGGAGAAGGAATCCGCAGTGGGGCAGGTTGAATAGACAAAATTGGCTCATCGTTGTCGTCCTCATCGTCCTTCAGATCAGGCATGTCGTTGCTGTAGCAGCTGCTAGTGGTGCTAATTCTGCGGTCAATGGGTGCCGGAGCCAGGTTAGTGGGTCTTGGTTTCAAGACATGTTGAGAAAGGATCGTCTTTTCCAACTCCTCAATCTTCATGGACAAGCTTTGTTCGGCGCGATGAGTGGCTGTAAGAGTATCCCGCTTTGCACTGACATCCCGAATAACAGGTGGAGCGGTAAACTGGTCTAGAAACTCATCATCAACCGATGATCTCGCGGTTGATGGTGTGGGGGATGTCAGTGTCGAAATAAGGGGTGGTGACTTTCTGACTTCAGTTACTGGTGTTGGAAGCTCTGGGGCAGCATCAACCTGTTGGCCAGGGACAACCGCGGTATTATTGACCTGTGGGCGAGGGATAGAAGTGGTATTGACCTGCGAGCGAGGAACCGGACCTGGTCCGGGACGGGGACCCATCTCGGGTGCATATTGCTGAGGAATGGGCCCGTTGTTGCCAGGCATACGTCTGGGGCTTTCTGATCGAAACCCATTATTGCCCCTGAACTTCGGGCCAGGGCTCTCTGAGCGAGGTCCGCTATTTCCCATAAACCGGGGCCCAGGACTCTCTGGGCGGCCCCCGTTGCCCATTGGCCTGCGCGCAGGACTTTCGGATCGGAACTGCCCTGGCGCCATTGGCCTGCGCATCGGGCTCTGGGATCGTGGACCGTTGAAGCTGGGACCTCGCGGGCCCGGGCCAGGAGGCCCGTTCCTTGGTCCAGGAGGAGGACGATAAGGACCACTGCCTGGCGGGGGAGAACCGCGTTGTTGAGGATCATGAAGGTGAGGGCTATTGGGCCCGTTATGTTGCTGAAGATGTCCGTGGGGAGCAGGCCCGTTTCGAAGACCAGGAGGCGAGTTGCGAGGGCCTTGGGAGGAGCCATTCTGATTGGGACCCTGACCAGCCTTCAGAGGGAAGCCGCCCCGGAATGCCTCAGTTGGGCTGTGATTGGGACTGTATGGAGGAGTGCTACTCTGCTGGGGCCCTCTAACTTCATTAGGTCCTCGTGGTCCTTGCCGTGGTCCTTGACGTGGTCCCTGACCAGGGGGCTGTGGAAGAGACTGGGTGGGAGGCCCGGTGGGAGGGGGCCCCTGATGAATAGTAGGTGACTGACCTCCGGTTGGACTGATGGGGCTATGGCTATCCTGGCGTAGCCCTCCTCGACTGCTAGGTCTCTGATCAATGTTGCCCCGAAACATTGGACCCGGCAATGTCGGGCTGTTTTGGGGTCTCTCAAAAAAAGACAGCTGATGTTGCCTCTCAACTGGCGATTTTGGCAGCATGGACTCGTTTGACTTTTGTCTCTCCAGCCTCTCCAACTCCAACCGCGCCGTCTCCTTCTTCTTCTCCAGTTCCTGCGCTTTCTCCTTTTCTTTTGCACTTTCTTCCTCCTGTTTCTTCACCGAGGCCATCACGGCGTCTACCATATCATCCGCCTCCTCGCCAAAAACCGAGCCTGTCTCTGACTTGGTTGGCGTTGGGGTAGGAAGCTCGATACTGGATTGCGCCAGAGGGTGTATCTTCAATGGTGTCAGTGCTGTTGGTGTACCTCTCGCGAAGTGAACATCCAAAGGATTAACCCAGGCCTTATTCTTCCCGCTTGGTGTTCCTGGTCTCGAGCCCATTCTGGAAGGAGGTCCCGCGCTGAAGTTTGGTGGGATGGCTAGGCTTGACGAGGACTCGTTGTTTGCACCAAACCGCATAGCCAAGTTCATATCGGAGGCATGAGTCTTTAAGTCTGGTCGAAAGCTGGCCTGACTGCCGCTGCGAGAGGCGGTGCCCAGGTCGAACATGCTCACCGCAGCAAGGTTGTGCGTCTCACATGTCTGGGTATATGGGCTCCTAATGCCTACCTGGGGCGTTCCAGCCCCGGCGCGGGACACTGATCGAATACTGCCTTCATTGAATACACTCTTTTGGTCCGTGTTGACTCCAAAGAATTGGCCTTCTCCAAGGGTATTCTGATCGATCCGTTTCGGCCTCTCAGGCTCTTTCGTAGCCGCTTTGGTTTCCGCCTTCCTGTAGCATCAACAGTCGGCGGGTGTTTCTCCGGCATGGATTTCATAGCCACTCACTTTTTCTTGCCTCCGACTTTGAGGCCGAAGAAAGACACCATTTTCGAACAGTGATTATTGTTTAGACTAATACATTACTGAGAAGGGAAAAGTCAGGATGACGAAGTTGAGACGGGGGAATTCTTCTGGCGAACCCACACTATAAAACCGAGCAATCCAATGCCACCTCAGTCCGTCCGAGGTACTACTCAGTCGGAATACGGCAGGGGCTGGAAATGTAACAACGCGTCGCTTGTGTATGTAAATGCGGACTTTGTTCAACTTTGAGTCGTCTGCGAAACTCCCGGCATAGAAGCCCGAGCGCTTTTTAAGATCAAAGCCCGGAAAAGGGGCAGCGTGGGGTCAGTTGGCCTGGGCGGTGACAGAAACTTTTGAGGGTCCAAAAGAAGTAAATGAACGACGGGTGGTGAGATGTCTGTAATGAGCGACACGACAGGTAAACACCAGCAAACGAGTGTTGTCAAGAGGGAGACAGGACCGTCGACAGCAAGAAGACGAGAAGAAAACAGAGAGAAATCACCTGGACCGCAAGCTGAAGAGAGAGGAATGAAGAGGGGGAAATGGTCGCATCTTTTTCACATTTGGGGACTGGGACTACTATGGTATAATGGGTAATAAAAATATCCCTGCCAAGTACACACGCTAACCGATGGCACGGTATCCGCACTTTCTACAATAAATATACCAA
>MU866533.1:0-18890 GCA_033296915.1 Triangularia setosa | reverse complement strand
CTTAGAGCACGGTTTTCCTATGTAAATAGCAACAGCAGGACCGGCACACTCTTTCCATTAGGGTAGAACGGAGTAGGAATAATAATAATATATACAGTTGATATATGTATACTCGACGAATCGAAGTGTCTCCAAGTGTCTGGAACTCCCATAATCACCTACAACTATTCGGCCCCGGTGTTCAAATATGCAGGTGTCGCGGAAGTTTGACATGTATTATTTCTGAATGTATGCTACTGTGACCCACCGCTCTTGACTATCCGTAAAATAATAGCTATACATGAGATTTGGCTAGCCTGTGGTCTTGACAGTTCAGATGCCTGAGATGACCAAGAAAGCCAAGTCGAAACAATGGACATTGTTCTTGCAACAAACTTCGAGACCCCTGAAAAGTGGGCCCACCAGCCACACCACGGCTTGCCAGGCGCTGGGTCTGAAACTGAGATAAGTTGCTTTAGAAGGTGCTCCTTGGACCTGGTGAGGGCCTTAGATGCCTACCTATGTTTTATTCCCTTTCAAAGGACCTCCCGCTCTCGAAATCTTGCGAACTCACGCGCGCTTACTGATGCAAAACTTCCATCGACCAATGCCGCGGACGAATTTGACGCCGAGGCGTTGTGGTACTCTAGCTCCATTCAGCTAATATTGGAGAGCTGAGCTGCTGTTGCAGTCAGTTCATTGGTTCGATCCATCCTTCCAGCTATGAATTTCCAGAGATGCCAGCTGAGCGATTGCAGACATGCTGACAGACCATGCAGCCATTCCGGCAGACCTTCCCAGGAACATGATGGGAGATGTTAGCGAACGGGACTTGGCTCCCAGACAATTCAGAAATGCGCACACGTCCTCAGCTCCTGTGCCTCAGCCTCACTTCGTACCTGGAACCCCGAGGCTCTAGGGGTTTCAAAAGGGAGGTCGACCCCTCCCACTGGGATTTTTTGGATTAGAAGATTGCACCCTCTTTTGCTGGGCAGTTGAGAGCTGAATCGTCGCCGAATCATCACCATCTAGAACGAGTGTATCAAGACCGAAACATTAACCAGCTCGTGCAAGCCAGTTCTCGCATGAAACGAGGACAGTATTACCATGGTTAGTCCACCAACCAAGTTGCCTTGCATTACTTACTCACCCATGTGAAAACAGGCCTGCCGACAACTCTACCCTCCTCCATCGAGCTCTGGTGCTGAGACACACAAGATTGACATATTCGCTGTCCATGGTCTCAACCCTCGGAACAAAGACATTTCGGCTCATGCTTGGGATACATGGCGCACTCCTGAAGGCCCAGAAGGCCGTCTTTGGCTGCAAGAAGACCTTCCCCGCGCTGTTCCCAGTGCGAGAATCTTCCTGTATGAGTACGACTCCAAAGCTGTTTTTGGCAAAGACAGGTCCACATTCATCGACAAAGCAACCGAGCTTCTCGAAACAGTGAGGTGCGAGCGTGACAAGAAGGACACCAGGCCGATATTATTCATCGGGCACAGTTTGGGAGGGTTGTTGATCAAGCAGGCCCTGATCAACGCCCACAACAACCCCAAATTTACAGAGATCAAAGATGTCACCACGGGCCTTGCCTTCTTTGCGACACCGCACAATGGAGGGGACTGGAAACTCGTGAGTCTGGGATCTCTCGTAGCAAGGGTTGCCACCGCCACTGGATTCCAGCCCGGAGACGACGTTATGGAAGTATTGAGGGAGGGGAGTCTGTTTTCCGACATCTTGACCGAAATGTGGCAGCACCAGCTGATGAAGTACGACATCATCTCGTTTTGGGGATCAGAGGATTATGTAAGTCCGCGCACCTTTCTTTGATTCCAGGGTTTCCGCTGGTTCCTAACCTGTTCAAGATTGTCCCGCCCAAAAGTGCCAAACTTGGCATGCCTGGCAATGTGGAAAACGTTGTGAAGCTCAACGGTGACCATAGCTCGCTATGCAAGATTGGTACCGCCCAAAAAGACCTCGACAACCTCAAGAAGATTCGACGCAATATCGAGGATATCTACAGCAAGGCACTGGAAAAACAGCCACAACCTACGGCCGGCCAGCCTACAATTCCAATTATCAATGGATGGGATGGCCAAGAACGGCCCTCGCCGCCAGTACTTCCACCACGACCGGGATCAGCACAGAATACTCCTGGAAGGAGATCCGTCACGCCACAGCCTCCTGCCTTCTTCTCACCACCACCCGATCCTGGCTACGATTTGCCAGAGCCTAACACGCAGACCATCTTTGGCGACCTCTATCTCCCAACCGACCCAGCTGATCCGAGATCGGTTCGACAGGCCGAGCTCAGAAACTCTAACAAATGGGACGAAGTGCGACAGCTGGAGCGGCAGATGTTTGAGGAGCACCAGAGGACCTTGGGCCAGGAAAATGCCGAGACGATAAATGCAGCTTACGAGATCGCCTACACGGCGAATGACACTGGTTATCTTCTCGACTGCGAAAGATGGGTTGACTGGGCTCTTCAAGTCGGCCGCCAATTCCTAACCCCAAAACACCCTCTGATCCTCAAGCTTAACCGCCTTAAGGGAGAGGTGCTTACGGAAAAGGGTGATTGGCAGGAGGCTGAAAATCTTTTGGCCAACACCCTCGTTGACCAACAAGACGCCATTGGTACTAACCACCTCGATACCCTCACGACCGAGCGTGCTCTCGGGGTGGCTTGCTATTCACTCGGCCATCTCGAGGATGCCCAGAACAGACTCCAACACCGTCTCGAATGCCTCTCGGAGGTGCTGGGCGAGAATCACGTCCTGGTGGTGTCAGCAATCATTGACCTGATCGAAATTAACACCCCATCACCAGACGCAGACCCCTACGGTCTACAGAAGGCCAACCCCAAAGTGATCACCGCCGAAGCTGGCATCCGGGATCTCTACTCCAAGCTCAGGCAATCGGTCGGCCCCACCAACAGGATCACCCTCCGCGCCTTGAGAAACCACGGGAAGCTCAAGATCCTCCTCGGCGACATCACCGAGGCGGGCGATTTGCTACGCCGGGCCAAGTCCCAGACAGAGGACACACTCGGGAAAGACCACCCTGACACCATAGCTGCGGTGGTGGCCATGGCCATCCTCTACTCCAAGACGAGCACCCAGAATCCCGGCGTCTTCCCGGCTGCCACCAGGCCCTGGATGGAGCTCTATCTGCAGTGGCTGGAGCCGAGGAAGGGACTCAAGGTTACGGAGTCGCAGAATGCGCTTGCCATGCTGGGCATGTCGTATATGAATGATGGTCTGTGGGGAGAAGCCGAGGAGTGCTTTGAGAAGCTGGTGGCGGCATACCAAGGGACCAAGAAACAGGGGAGCAGCGAAGCTCAAAAGGCGAGCATGTGGCTTGAGACGTGTAGGATGACCACACGCGTGACTGGGGGTAGAAGAAATAGAGGGTATGGGGGAGGTAGGAATGGTGGCGGCGGGGGACGGGGAGGCGGCAGTGGGGGGGATCTTGCAAACCTACTGGCCACTTTGGGGCTTGGGAGGTCGAATAGGTGATATGCTTTGCGGCGAGTGCAGGACGGTTTTGCTCATGTTAGGGTTTCGGCCAGTCATGGCAGGTGTTTTGGCATGGCTCGTGTATTGTTTGCAACTTAATGTTACTGTAGTTTACCTTATCCAACTCGGAGAATTAGGGTTCTTTGACCGTGCCAGTTGTCAAGGTTCCGGACGCCGGAAGAACGAGAGCGAAAGAGGCGTATGTTTCCAAACACACCATATCAAGCCCCTCGTCAGGTGTGAGAAATGATAAGGTAAGCTCCACCACACACTGAATCTTGGGTTGATGAAGAGACAGATGACGTTTCAATCTTTTTCTCTTTCTTCTCTCGTATATTTAAGGATCCGTCCACGTCCACCTTGAACGCTGAATCTAGCTGGCACCATGCGCACCCCTGCGTGTCTTTGAAGCCAGGCATGGACGTTAAGATCAGTGTTCAGAAAATCGCCGGCTCCCACAAAAAGGAAGAAAGTAATCCATTCAGATCAAGACTGCTTGTATGTTTTCGGCAGAATTTGGAAGACCGTCCTCCAAATTAGGATAGCTAACGGGAAAGCAGCATCGCAACGAATCGATCATCGCCGAAGCCGAGAGAGAAATGATGCACCCAGTTGATCTCGGCGACCCTGTCGTCCCCGAGCATGTTGATGATGACTACGAGGACGACATGGAAGAGATACCCATGCTCACGATGCGCGACCGCATCACAGCGGCCTGCGTAGAGGGCGGCATCACCCGTTTCAGCCTCCTTGCTTCCAGGAAACTCCGCCGGGTAAAGAATGCCTTCTTATACAGTAGGCCCTCGATCGACGACAGCTGGGAATACCTCACTGCCGAGGAACAGGAGGAAGCTTGCACTGAAGGGAAGGAACAGAAGAAATTTAGGGACAGCGTGTATCATTCCTTTGTGTCATCCGCCTGGTCGGGCAACGCAAAACCACACAGAGCTAGGACCGATGCTATTGTGAGTGGCCAAGAGGCGGGTGTCCATCATGCTGAGCACCGCACTGCTCGCAAGGAGATGGCGATGACTCTCCAGCACCCTATGGAGCCCCCAAAGGAAAAGGAACCCCCCAAGCAGCCTGCGGGCTTCGAGATCGCGCCACTAGCCCGCCAAGTACCATCAGATATCACCAAAGCGAAGCAGCGAGCGGAACGGGAGAAAGAGCGGCAGGTGAGGGGGTCGAGGGAACAGAACCAAGTCACCCTCAAACCTGCCGAATCCTGCACGACTAAGATCGTCAAGACACCGGCAGTTAAACCAACTCCAAAGCCAGTGGACCAACCTTTGGTGAAAGCAGTCGATACCTCCACCATCAAGGCTGGTCCCAAGTCTGCCGACAGCAACATTATTAAGCCTGTCATTCAACCCGTCGACAAATTCACTGACAAGCGTCTGACCACCACTGACAAATTTGTTGTCAAGCCTGTCGAGAAGACCACCAAGAATCCCGTCGACAAGGTTGTGCAGAAAGCCATTGGCCATTGAGAAGGCTGTGGAGAAGCCCATTGAGAAGGCTGTGGAGAAGCCCATTGAGAAGGCTGTGGAGAAGCCCATTGAGAAGGCTGTGGAGAAGCCCATCGAGAAGGCCACAGAGAAACCCACCCAACCAGCTGTGGCCCCGGTCAAGCAAAAGGGGAAACAGCGGAAGAAGAGCCGCAAGTATCAAGACGAAGACTGGCTTGAGGACACTCAAGCCTTCCAACAGGCCTCCAGCTTTGGCGGCCCTTCACCGGCGGGGAACAAGCTGGATGAGTTGCCATACGTGAAGGAGTAAGCGGGGGGTTGCCGTAGGTATCAAAGAGCGTGTTAAAGAGCCATGATGATCAAGAGCGCTGAGTTGCCACTAGATAAATGGGGGGTGACTGTTCTGTATCTTTAGCAGTAGTAATTTCGAGATCGCCCATGATAAATAAATCTGTTTCGGGCAGATGTCAAAAGGTCAATAATGTAGTTTGCCATGCAAGTGCAAGAAATGCCCGTGCTTAAGCTGACCACATTTGTGGAGACATGCAACCCTCCATTGGCCAATCATGTTGACTCCGATAAATTCTGCGTGGTGCCGGACGGGCCTTGGAAGCCATCACCAAAATTTTGGGATCCATCCCATCTTTTGTGGCAGCCGTTCGTTGATCATTGGACTCGGCCCGAGCACAGTGTACTGATTCTCTCGACCACACCGTTCTGGTTTCCACAACCAAGACCCTTCCTTTCCAGCCTGCAGACAGAATGTACCGCTCCGCGCGCTGCGCCTTGCGCGCAATTCGGCCAGCGCCGACGACGGCATCCAGCTTAGTAACCCCTCCCGCCCGTCGGTTCGCCTCGACCTCGGCCGGGACAAAAAAGAACGGCACATGGAAGGGAACAGTGGTACGATGGGGTCTTGCTGGTGCCGCTCTTTACTACTACAACACCAGCCCCATTTTTGCCGATGAGCTCCGTAAGTCACCATGTTGCTCTGCCTGCGTTTTGCTTCTGGGTGGTATGGTGCTAATGTTTTTGACCTACAACAGCCCAACCACAGACCGCCCCTGCCGAGTTCTCCGAGTCCGACCTCCCCACCATCGATGCCCTCATCGAGGAGAAGCGCCGCCATGTCCCTCCTCCACCCCCACCACAGGCTACCAAGGCCGCGGTTGCAGCTGAAATCGAGCAGGTTGCCATGGAGGAGGAATCCAAGCCAACAACCGAGTCCTCAGCGACCACCACTACAGAACTTGAGCCTGGCTCCCCCGAGGCCCTCGAACAAGAAGCCTCTCAGCAGGGCGCCTTCAACCCCGAGACCGGAGAGATCAACTGGGACTGCCCCTGCCTGGGCGGCATGGCCCATGGCCCCTGCGGCGAGGAGTTCAAGGCGGCCTTCAGCTGCTTCGTCTACAGCAAGGAGGAGCCCAAGGGCATCGAGTGCATTGACAAGTTCCAGTAGGTCTTGCCTCTTGTCTGAATTTATGTTGGAGATGCTTACAAATGAAACAGGGGCATGCAAACTTGCTTTAGACAATACCCCGAGATCTACGGCTCCGAGTTGACCGACGACGATGACGACGAGACGGTTGTGGCCCCAGAGGGTACCGAGGTTGCAACTGAGGCTTCTGAATCTGATGCGAAGGCGGCTGAACAGGCAGAGAAGGATGAGAAGGTCCAGAAGCTGATTGAGGATATTAAGGCCGAGAAGAAGAAGGAAGCTGAGGAGAAGAAGGAAGCTGAGGAGAAGAAGGAAGCTGAGGAAAAGAAGGATGCTAAGCGAAAGGTCGAACAAAACAAGGCTCAGAAGGTTGGGGTCAAGAGTGAGCTGCCATCACCTGTGCCCAAAGCGGCAGTGGACGCTACGGATGCCAACGACAAGAAGCAATAGCCGGGTGCTGTTTGACCGGCGTGTACAACATCGTGACAACAATAGAGATTCTCCTCTGGGCCCTAATTTTAAACGGCGATTTCGTTGGGTTGGGTTAGAGAAAGGGATTTAGCGTGGTGCTAGAGGAAACAAACTCGGCCAACTGGGTTGGATTGTATGTTATCGTGCTACTTCTTTGTGTATATGTACCATTCAAGAAAGAGTAAAGACTTTAGACATGATCATGCTTCGCCAGAGCAGGAGTTGAGGGTCCCTGGTGGTGTTGAACATGGCTCTAGACCCTGCTGAGATCCCGTCCGATCCTCGGGATCTCGCAGCCTGCAAAACATGTCATATTGAATGCTGAGCTGTCTCGGCTAAACGATGGATAACGAGGGCATCAAACGACGCTGAACAGACCCAACCTCCAGCAGCTTCTCGGCCATTCGATTGGTGCACTTGCCTTGGCCCTCCAGAAAACAAGCGGAGCCGCAGACGTCATCGCAGCCTGTCAGGGCTTGGCGCTCGATACCCCCGGGCCTACACCCGCCCACTTCCGTCCAGCCCGGCAACTGGGCAAGCAATCAAGCTGGGCCTTGGTTCTGAGGTCACCTTCCCCTCCCTCCCACTCCATATTTCACATGGTGCAACCGCGTCACCTGCTTTTGCCAAAACATCACCAGTCTCTCTGAGTCACTAATAAATACCATCATCACGAACCACGACCTTTTCTTTTGCTGCTTGTTTGTCACTTGATACTACAACACAACACTGCAACTTACCGCTTCTCTTTGTAATACCTCCATATCACTGCATCTGACTGCTGAATAGCAACGTCACTGCTAGCTTCTTGTCTCCATCACACATCTACAACGACCAGCAAGAGTACTCTTCTCCTGCATCTATATCCTGCTGGCAGGAACATTTACTAACATCTCGCCAGTGTCGTACGCCGAAGTTGCATCCAAGGGCCCCAAGCAGACCCCCGAGGAGGTATGTTCGACACAATTTTCTTTGTATAGCCACTTATCCAGATGACGATGCTAACAACCATCTCAGGCTGCCGCCCCTCAACCACCCCAAGTTGTAGTCGACGACTCAACCTCAACCTCCTCCCTCGTCGATGTCGATACTCCCTCCGTCCGCACAGTCCCTTCTGACTACGCTGAGCAAGAAGTCAAGACCGACACGCAGGCCGCCCGGATCGAGCGCGAGGAGGCTGAGAAGAAGGCCAGAGCCAAGGCCGAAACCCTTCGCGCTGAAGCCGACCTCGCTAAGAAGAAGGCCAAGAACAAGGCGAAGAAGGCGGATAGCTGGTTGACGAAGCGGTTTGAGAATATGGGCGATGGTCCTGCGGGCGCGTTTGCTGTGGCGAATCTGATTGCTGTTATTGGGCTGAGCGGGTGGTTGGGCTTCAAGGCTTGGAATTCGTATGACCGTGGCAGACTCAGCTGGAAGGACGTCGGCCTCGGTCTGGGTGTGCTGGGTGCCGTTGGGGTTGTGGAGGGCGCGATTACCAAGTGAGTAGATGCCTTCTCCCGTTGATGAGACGAGCGGCAGGGACAATTGCTAATCTGCAACAAATAGCTATCTATACAAGGCGAAGGGCAAGGGCAAGGAGCAATAAGCGACTGGTACGTGGAGGGCGCTGGTTTGATGAGGGGATATTGGCGGGCATGTCGGTAATTGGGCATCAAGGACTCGAAAGCGGGAATGCGGTCCCAGGCGGGGCCACAAATCGGCTCCATACGGATACCACTCAATAACTCACAGGCGGTTTCATTTGGTCTTTTCTCTTTCTCAGGCATGGCTACGACAGGACATGGCATCGGAATTCTGTATCTCCTCTCAGCTGTTGTTTTCTTGTCTCTGGTCCTATTTTCATGGTGTCAATTGAATCTTTTTAACAGCAGCTCTCTCTGGGTGTGCATAGGGGGTGTGCGCTAGTCCCACAGTGACGCAACAAGCTCCATCCCCGTGCAGGGGAGAAAATATCCACATTTGACGACATTTACATAACTCGATCAATCAAGTGAACAAGCACCGCCATCGAGACAATATGACATGCATTTTTATGCTGGGGGTCGCGTAGGTCCGTCCTGAAAGCTGAATAGAAAGACACCTTCAGTACATAAGGGAAGCCTTCCACAGCGCGAGGCTGCCTGCACTTCCCATCTCCCTGTCTTTACTCCTCCACTGTTACAAGTGGTCTGGTAATAAACCCCAACATTTCAAAACGAGTGAACCCTCCTAAGGCTCAGGCTCCAGCGATGAAAAACCTCTTCTTATACACAGAAACAACTATTGCCGCACGGGGCCATCAGGTTGTTGTGAAAGCGACCGCTACCGTCGCAAAGGGGGTTTCTGTTGGCAGAGAGACAGAGAGCTCCAGAACAGTGGTTTTGCATCCGGGTTGACATTGGCAGGTTTCAATGATATGGCCGGGGAGGGGGGATGAGGCAACTGCTTGAGCACCTAGGGAAAGGAGGAGAACAAAGCCGGTTGTGAACGAATAGAGTATGCAGGTCAGCACAATGTCTTACAAGACATCAACCAGGCGATATTTGTGGAAACTCACCTTCATTGCTGAGGAGCAAGTTGTTGAAGATTTTGGGACGGGTTTGGAAATGGTTGTTGATAGGTAGGTCGGTGCCTCTTGATGCGTGGAGGAAGAGTCAGATTGAGAAGAGGTGGTGGAGGGGAGGTGCTTTTATGCCTGTTGTCAACGCCCCTCAAGCCAGCCCAGACGCCGTAAAATAGTATAGACAGGTGATGGGCAGGATGTGGCAATACCTTTGATACACAAGACCATCTATTTCCAGCAGCCGATAGGTGGGCAAAAGTACCTTGCAACTTACTAAGCTGCGACATCACCAACAGGTTGGTAGCGGTCAACAGCAACGACATTGTTGACCTAATAACGCCTGGCTTATCTACTATCTTCTAGAGGCTTCTCCGTTATCATTTAACGCCTGTTAACTCCAAATTAATGCCTAAAATTCCCTTAGATACACCTATATCATCCCCTGTTAACACCTCCCTCTTATCTTCCCGACGCCTACTCACCCCTCCCCCCATCATAGGTACCCTTTGCCTACCTCTCTATGCGGCTGTGGTAAACCACTGCGAGAATTCTGCAGGATCAATAATGGGTGTTAGGAGGACTGTTACTACTTTTTAACTCACTTCCTCATGCCATGTTGTATGGCTTTCAACAGTCAATATATACCTACGAGTCCTTTACCTGCCTATGCCAGAACACCTTGTACTGTGCTTACAGAACAGAAGCAACAGTCCTGTGTCTTGCAGAAAGGATAGCATAGATGAGGTGATGCAGCTTTTGTAAAACAGTCAGCTGGCTATGCTTGGATCCAGAGAGCGGCAACTGCCGTGGAAAGAATGTCCGTATTTTTAAGTGTATCAAAATGGCTATCGAAGTGCTCTTTTGCCAGCCCAGGGGCTGGGGTTTATTGTCTGTGTGTGAAAGAGACATGAGATCCATCCCCTCGCTCTCTGCTCTTTTTCCGTGGCTCCCTTTTCTCGCGTTCTCTATTTCCAACCGATCACCGTATGTATATATCAAATGTCTTTCGTCATAGACCCAGTTAGACTTCATCAAAGTGAACCACATTGCCCCAAATTCTCTTGCCCACCAATCTAGATTTCTAGCAGCGGAACCAGCAAAGCATGCTGTGGCCAGTGCGGCCGTCAGGGGGTGTGTAGCACTTTCCTCCACCGGTGATGCTGTTTCCGGTCTGGCCAATGGGGTTCTGGCAGTTGGAGTCATAGAAGACCTGGCAGTTCGTGCCATATGTACCGTCTCCGGAGGCCTTGACACTACCAATGGCATCGCCGGACGAGTAGCAAGTACCACTGCATCTCTGTGTTTCAAACATTGTCAGTATCAACAGGGTTCCACGAACAAGGAGAAAAAGGCTGACACGTACCCCAGGATCGATAGCATTGATCATGTCATTGCAACCGGTGCCACGGTAGTAGCGACCGCATTGGCCATTGACAACACCAGCAACTGCGCAGGCAGCCCGACGCTGCAGTTCGGTGGCCTCGAGGTTGATGGGCTTGGGGGAATTGTCAAGGGCGGGCATGGTAGCCACAAGGTTGGCCGCGATGAGCAGGAGGATATTTTGGGCGAGCATGTTGAAGATGGGTAGATAGGTCGATGAAGTCCCGTGTCTGGTAG
Organism: Triangularia setosa; assembly: GCA_033296915.1. Lineage (NCBI taxonomy): Eukaryota > Fungi > Ascomycota > Sordariomycetes > Sordariales > Podosporaceae > Triangularia > Triangularia setosa. The sequence goes on along the minus strand of MU866533.1, from coordinate 7,853 downwards.
ATATTCAGATGGATTGTTGGATGATGAAGGAGAGAAAACGATCAAGGGGCGATGGGAAGACGCCATTTATACAAAATTCATGTTCGCTTCGCTTTCTCCATTCGCCCATGTCTCCCAATATCCTCCTCACATCTTTGGCAATCATACAAGGAACCAGTTCAGTCTCGCCACTGGCCTGTTCCCACTTGAATCGACTATCGTCTCCCCAGAACACCCCTGATACATCAGGGTGCCGCAGAAAAGTTTTCACACACCAGGGACTAAGGTATCGCGGACAGCCTGTCGTGACTAATCTTTAGTGAGACTTTGACGTAGTAGAGGTAAACAAACCAATTGAATCACAACCCGATGCCTTCGCCATACAGACCTATACTAGGTGTTTAATCTGCTTCAAGGCACGTTGAGCCGAAATACAACGCTGTGCCGATATTTCAACAGTAGGTACCTAGTGATCTTCGCATATCTAGGGGGTTGCCGAATGCTACCTCCGAAGGCCTTTGGTGTATTCTCCAGGGGTTCAAAAGAATCAGAAACATGAAGAGCGGTGACCGCCATCCGGTGTTGAACATACAAAAGAACTTTAACCTAAATTAGCAGGCGGCTCAGTGATAGTAGTACAGATTATGGGACGAGTAAGCTCTGCTTCGGGTAGACTAACATTTTTGGGACAGTAACATTCGCTCAGCTCAGTTAAAGAGTTTCAGCTGACGGAGCTGACATATGCGGTGTTGTAATCCTGTGTAGATCTGTTGTCATCACCTCTCATAGCGCTTTGGGTATACGAGGGGCCGGATTCAGTGGGATCTAGCATAATCAATACTAGCATAATATAGATGGTGAGGTTCGTGTATATGAACATGACCTGGCCCCGCATTCATCATTTCTAATGGAAGGCAAAATACTCAAGGAGGAATTCGTAAGAAAAGCAATCGCGACAGTTTAGAGGAGTCTTTCTGATACTTCGCCAGTGCTGAAGACATGAGTTCACTTCCTGACATGAACCACCAGCTTCCCGGCACTCTTGCCCGTCCTCAACTTAGCAAAGGCCTTTTGCACATCCTCAAACTTGTATGTCTCCTCAATCACAACCCTGATCTTCTTCTCTCTGACCCACTCCCCCAACAGTTTGAGGTCCTCCGCGGAATGATTGATGGTGTAAACTTCGTACTTATTCTTGCCCCCTCCCAGGAAGGATGGCAACAGGGCCCTTGAAGCAGCCACTCTCAGTGCATCCAACGACAGTGGGCTGCCCACTTGTACAAATTTCCCCCCAGGGATAATAAACTCGTCAGAGGCCTTGTACAAGTCCTCAGGCATGCCCACGTTGTCTAGCACCAACGTAAAGACCTTTCCTTTGGCCTTCAAGGTCTCGGATACGTTTGTGGTGGTATAATCGATGATCTCGTCTGCACCCAGCGACTTGACGAGGTCGGCCTTAGTCGGTGAACATGAGGCAGTGACGTGACAGCCCAGCACCTTGGCGATTTGCACAGCAAAGGTGCCGACGCCACCTGAGCTCCCGTTGATGAAGATCTTGTCGCCCTTTTTCACGTTGGGCTTGATTGACTCTGGACCAAACCTGTCAGTGATGCGCGCGGGATTGAAGGGCAAAGGCGAAACGTACGGTAAGCAGTCAGTCCTGCCACTCCAATAGCGGCCGCCTCGTCGACTGTCACCCCTTCTTTTGGCAAGACGGCGACAGCTTTGACTGGAACGACGATGTACTCGCCTAGAGTTCCGTGTTGTTGCGCATCCAAGCGACCGTATACTACATCCTGCAGTGCAATCGAGTCGACTTTGGTCCCGGCTTTTACGACGCGCCCACAAAAGTCCATGCCAGGAGTGGCAGGAAGTTTGATGGCGAACCGTCGGATCAGACCAGGAAGCTCTGGTACTTTATGATCGGCTGGGTTGATGGATGCTGACAGGACCTGGATCAGGAGATCATTGGGTCCGGATAAGGCGGGGGTTGGGACTGATGTTGAGATGGAGAGGTTGGCTTCTAATGTTGGCGAGGTGCTGGTGTAGATGTGGGCTTTCATTGTTTGAGGAATAGTTGATGCCATTGTTGCGGTTGAGTTGATGCGGCCGAGAGGAGAGCAGGGCCTGGTAGTGAGTTGTGGGTATACGGGATTCAAAAGTGGTGTGATAACGTTGTAGATGAGAATGGATCATGATATCAAGGTCGAGGCATTGTGGGGGGGTTGTGTGACAAATCCGCTGAGTGGATGACGCACCTACCCCACCTTTCCAAATACAGCCTGGTGTGCGGGTTGCGGTCGCGGAATTCCGCCATCTCGGTGGACATCTTATGACATCTTGTGACGGCTTATGAACGCTGGAATTTAGTTTTCTATCACGATGATAGCGTTCAAATCTCTATCAAGAGTATAATCTCTTCATCAAGTTGTCTTCAAGCTTCCCACCAACAGCTTTGTGGCTTGGGGCCATCTGCTCTGCTAGGGTTAGGTATGTAGCAAGAAACGGTGGGTCTTGCCCCTGAGTATACCCCTGAATAAAGAAGGTTTTGACTGTAGCCACGTTCTCACTCACCACTATAACTTCCTGTTCCGCAGCCTAAAGGTTGCTCTTTTGTGCCTTGAGACTGTTCCTAGTTCCATTCTCACTTGCGAAAACGGAATTTCACATCTCTCAACAGCTGCATTGAAGAGTGGAAATGATTGGTGCGCTCGATCCACCATTCACAGCACCTGTTTTGAAGAGCACAGCTGTGCTCTTTGCTAGTTACTACTTCTCGATGTAGCAGCGCAAGAAACTACAACAATCTTGATCCAAAATGCTTGATGGTTAAACCGGAAAGCACCCACTTACCACATGACGGCGCCTCTAGCTCTCCCTGACGATAGACTTCAATGATTATCCAGCAACACTTGGTTAAGTGACTACCTAAAGTTCCCAAAGAAGCTTTCAATCCAATCAACTCAAGAAATGGCTTCTAACTGGGGCAAGGAAACTATGTGGGCTTGTGTGAGTAGTTGTCAATATCCGCGCTCGGCTCAGTTGAAATCCCCATTTCACATGTGCATGGTGTAATTAGGATCGCCGCTGACAAAGAGCCCATTACTATGCATTTACCTACAGTGTCGGTGCGGTTTTGGCATGATGGTTCCAACTGTAGAGTTGGCCTGCATGGAAGTATCGTGTCAGCACATTCTCTGTTCATGTTGTCCAATTGAACAATGTTGGGTGAAAGCTTTTGAGCGCCCACAATCACCACCAATATCTGCTCGGGGAGAACCCATACAAAATGACGAGAGAAACAACCTTCAAGTTCTACAAACATCGCCTGCCACAACACCTTCGTTCCAAAACATAAGCAGGTTGACTGAACAGACATCGTCTTTCTCGGCGGCTTCTACATCACTTTCAATGCCCTTACCTACGACATGTAGCCCGCGCATTTTCACCTCTTCTTCATCAAGTAGCTCTTGTCCATCAATACTTGAAGATAACTGGATCACGACTCCGTCGACCAGCCCGGAGGATACGGGTAATTCAGAGTGGGATGATAATTCCGATCCTATCGAAACCCACGAAACGGGGGATAGCCTTCCAACTGCTCAAATGTGGGCTCAGCTGTCAGAGGGAAAAACAGATAGTGCACTTCTAGCTGCTCTTGAGCGAGGTTATGAATGTTGGAAAAAGGCACCCCAAAACACTGCGAACGAGCGAGATTCTGACACAAGCGTGGGGTACGACAAGAATTATGAAACTCAGGGGCAGACAAGCGGCGCAGCAAAATCACCAAGGAAAAGGCCACACTCCGAAATTGACGGCGACTCAGGGAACGACGACCCTGAAGAAAGACCTCAAGGTGGCCCTCGCCCCAATCCACCGCCAATAAATCCGACGCCACCAAGCCCTCTGCTCGCCTGTCCGTTTTGGAAGGAAGACTCTACTCACTGGAAAGAGTGCTTTCGGTACAAGCTGAAAAGGATTCGCGATGTCAAACAACATCTGAGGAGAAATCACGGCAAAAGCTACTGTGCTCGGTGTGGCAAAGAGTTTGAAGGTGCTGGGCCATTGGAGTCGCACTATAAACAGGATGAGCCTTGCACAAAGACTGCTTTTCGTGTCAAGTGGCTAACTGAGCTACAAAAGAAGGCGCTCAGGGAAAGCCGGGCCAATCCAAAGCTCTCCGTTGAAAAGCAGTGGTATGCAATCTGGGATATTGTGTGTCCGGAGATCCCAAAGCCCGATTCGCCGTACCTAGACAGCACGATATCCGAGGACTTGAGCTCGTTTCTAGAGTTCTTTAGGCAACGGGGCCTAGGCATCATTCGAGAGACAGGAGAAAGTTTGGGTTTCCATCCGGGGTTGATGCAAGAAAGACAGCTCCTTCAGACGTTTGTCGCCAGAATCTATGACCGTTGGGCCTCTCAAAGGGGCCACCCCCAGCGTACGATTGCATCTTCACCCTTGGAACAGGAAAGCGGGCTTCTCCAAGCTACTTCTGAATCAGATTTTGCATGGATCGCTCCGGGCATTCTGGATGCGCAGGAACCCAGTCCAAGTCCAACAATGATAGGTCTGGTGACGGACAACGCTACAGAGCAAGAGCGGCAAATTAATCCCCAGGCTTCTGTCCCCGACGGATTCGAGCCCTACGAGGATCCCCGATCACTTGATCACAGCCTAATGAACACCATTAGGCCCAGTGTTGTGGGTATGGGCATACACAGTGCGGACTCTGGCATGGGTACCTTTGACGAGATCATGATTCAACCTGATGACATGCCACTGGTTCAGTCTAGCAACGCAGAAGTTGACGATGAGGAGCAATCACTATCTCTTCAGATAGACTTTGACTACGCTCATGGTGGTGGCTTATCGAGCTTCGACGATACAACTGGGTATCACACTGGCCAATTTTCAGAAAGCTTAATCGGGGACGGCCAAAGAGCATTTACGCCGACCCAGACAATTTTTACAACGTTCGGAGAAAACCTCGACTTATCCAACACTCAATTCGATACCATACAAGACATATCACTAGAAACATTCAACGTTGATAGCTCAGGCTTGAATTTCTCAGACAGCTTCTACTGGGACCAAAATATCAATTTCGATGGTGGGTCCCAAGCCGAGGATTTGTGCCCTCGTCCCACGAACTGCGAATGACAGCAAGAATTAGCTCATTAACCCCGCCAGGACGCCCTTGGTGAGGGACAGCCGCCTTCATAAACGTCCCTCCAAAAACACCTTGACCGCCTCCAGCGCAACTCCCCTTCTCATTCCAGCCTCATCATCCCACGACGAATGCATCCCAACAAGTGTTCCAGTCTTCCTATCCAACAACGGAGCTCCGCTGTGGCCCCAGTACGTCCAGCAGTCATGCTGCAGTGCCCCAATATCAGAGTTGTCCTGCAGATTCTGTCCCTCGGCATAACCGCAAAAAGAACCAGTGCTGAGATGCAACACGTCATATCCAGTTGCAACTCCCGCCTCATTGGCTTCGAGGTCTTCACTACCAGGATGGCCAATGCAGACTAAGCCCGTTCCCAGCTGCGGTGCCTCGTCTGCCAATATTACAGCTGGGAAAGAAATGTCATCTGGGTTCTCCCTGGTTGTCGTGACTGAAGCCCCGGTGATTCGCAACAGCGCAAGATCTCGCTGGGGGTCCCACGCTACGCACTTAGCGGATACGGCTCTCCCAGATGTAAAGAGAAGCCAGTGATCCTTTTCGAGATCCAACTCAGTCTCGTTCTCTGCCACGCAATGTGCACAGGTCAGTACGAGGCCCGAGGGGTGGATGCAGACTGCCGTGCCAGCCTCCTGCTGGGCGAAGACAAGCGTAGCGGACACGGCTTCGGGTGCATTTCGCTTGAGGGTTCTAGGTACAGTAATCGCGTATTTTTGGAGGAAATCCTGTTTCTGGAGGAGGAGTTTGTGATCGTCGTGTGGTAAACGCGTCAGGCTGATGGGCGGGTGAGTGGGAAGGGCCGTAATGATGGGCGTTGCTGCTGGCTTGGACAGTCGTGGTGATAGTGTAGCATCTGTCCCATCAGTGAGATCAATTGGTGTGTCTTTTGTGCTCCCACTGAGTTGTTTTCTCTGGGCCCGTGTCCGGCCAGAGATGAGACTCATGGTGATTGTCTCTGGCAGGCTCGTGTTCAGGCAAGTTTGTTGTGAAAATGGACACAGGAGTAAGATACACCTAACTGCTGTTGGAGGTGCGTTGGAAGTGCGTTGGAAGTGGGGCTGCTGCGTGGTCCAAACTGTTTTGGGTCTCATTGCTGGGTTTTAGCGCATCACGCGTTACTTCGGAAGAATATCATAATTCAGGCTGTCATATCATGATGATAGGTAAGTAGAATATAAATACCTAACCTTCAGTAATTCCTAAGTCTAAAGGACCGTCTTGTGGAGGTCAACGGTCAGTCTCTGCTTAGCACAACTCTCAGGCTGCCAAGACACATGAGATCTTAGCCCCTGAGCTCAACCCCTGAACCCCTAAATCACTAGCTGGGCGGCAACTGCTGTCGCTAGGTGATTGATGTTTGTAGATTTTCAGCTTTCTTGAAAAACATGATCAAGAGACTTTTAAAGAGATGAGGTGTTTCCTTCTAGATTTTGGTTGGGGTAGCACGTTCATACCTGTGCATTATGATCAGGCACAAAGGAGACGCACAGGCACCTATTTGACGGCAGAAGAGATCAACAAATCGACTCTTGAGTGTTTGTTTTGGTCAGGTCCTGTATGCTATGTAGAAGGATCGTAAAAAAGAAGCTATAAAACTTTTTTTCTGCTCCTTGATTCCCCTTTTGGTTCTTATCACAATGATAGCGTTAGCACGGAACGAAAAACAAGCGCTGTGGTTTGAACAGCGATGGTGTTTCTGCTGAGAGATCAGGCAGTTAATAGGGAAATAGACTCCTCTAAAGCGAGGTGGACAAGAACTGGCGCTACTGCTTTCTAGGCGACTAGATGAATGATAGGCCTTATCTAGGAATAGGTAGCGAAAATGTTTTCAAGGTTAACATAAAACAATTAATAAAGACTGAGCTTCCTCTAAGCAGTAGTATCATTGACTGTACTATTCAATGCTACTTCTAAAGAGCACCACCGCTTACCCTACGTCCTCATTGATAGTGAGTCTTCAACGAATGAATATCAAGTAAAGTGAGAGCTACTACGTTAGTCTAGGCAGGTAAATAATACATGCACCCTAAATCCCCCATATGTAGGGTGCCTAGAATTCTATGATCTCGAAGGCATCTGGATAGTTCCCATCCTGTAAATCTCCAGTTTTCGTGGTCATCCTCCGTGATAGGCTAGGGAACGAGCTCCGGCTCCGGCTCCTCCTGAATTCCGTAATACCCCCTCTTCTTCTTCTTATCCTTTTTCTGCGATAGCCAAGACCACTGGTCCTCTTCTGGCGCGGGCACCGGCTCCAGTCAGGGTGGGCAACGAGCTGAGACAAATTCATCTCATCTCATGAGATGAGCTACTGAGCCGAGACGAGCCGGGCCTTTTTTTCCGTGGGATGAGATGAATTCTTCTACCGGCTCAATCTCAAGGGCTCAATGAGCCCTACTGTTTTCTTGGCACCCACAGAAAAGTGGTGATACCTAGGCATGGTGGTGAGGCCTGGTGAGGCCTGGTGAGGTCTGGGTATGGCGGTGAGGCCGTCAGCATGGCTCCCTGCCGACGGCCTAACCGAATACGGCCCAAAGGAAATTGGCCAATTCGTCGTTTTCCAGCCAATTCGTTGGTAGGTAGCCAATTTATCGACCACTGTGCCATCAATAAGCTGGCCAAATACTGTGAGATGATGGATGAAAGGCCTGTCTTTTGGTCAGCTTTTATTCTTCATCCTGGCTATCGAATG
>MU866532.1:0-18944 GCA_033296915.1 Triangularia setosa | reverse complement strand
GGCCCCCCCCCCCCCCCCCCCCCCCCCCCGCCCCCGCCCCCCCCCCCCCCCCCCCCCCCCCCCCCAACAAACCCAAGTTATCGGCCGCCATGACAACGCCGTCCTTGTACTTGATTGCAATAACTGAAGTGCCGGTTACGACGGGTGATTGTGTGACGGTTCTAGGACCGCTGTTGTTGAGGTATGAGCTATCGTAGGCGCCGTAGACATCATCTCTGGGCTGTGGGAGCGCTCAAAGTTAGTTGGTGCTTATGGTGGACTGTGGTAGTTGTGAGGGGGACATACACGACCCCAAGCTTGCGGGCGGTGATCCATGGCTGTGATGGGTTGGGAAGGGGTATAAACGTAGTTTTCTGGGAACCGGTATGAATTTTTCTTGTGAATTTATGGAGAGCAATCGGTCTGTCGTTGGTGATTACGTCGGGTGGGTTGTTACTATTCAGAGTGGGAAGCTGTTCGATGATGTTGGATTGGAGCTCCCTGTAGCTTCGCGTCCCAGTGCTGCCTTCCTGGCGTTGTTGGCCAGTGCTGGCTTGCACTGCCAAGACCCAAGTCAAGTGGCTGTCTGCCTGAGGCGCTGGGCTGGCTTAGCTCAACTTCATCTTGCCAAGGCTGCACGTGATACCCTTCTTCTCAAACATGCAAGGAAAGCATCCAGTTTGAGCCGCAATTTCATCGCCCTTTACGCGACAACTCATATTTTCTCAACGATATTCAAAGCATCGTATTGGCAAGATGGGCCTGGTAGCCTACGAAAGCAGTGACGACGAGGAGGAAGTCCAAACTCAACCGGAGCCTCAGGTACGGTTTCCCCATCTCGCAATCATGCACACTTTCACTAACACAGTTTCCATATGTCAAGAAACTACCAGTCAAAACCGCTACATCAGAATCCAATGACGCCCCTCAACAGCCACCCTCATTATTACCCAAAGAGACAACATCGCAACCACAACCAGCGTCGCGAGGTCCCCTCCAACCGTTAGAACCACCATCACAAGAACCCCTTGGCCCCATCCTAGGCCCCGCTCTCGGCCCCTCCCTCCCACCACCCTCCTCAACTTCCACCCTCCCCGAACCAGAAGACATCGAAATGACCACCACCACCATCCTTGGCCATCATCCCAACCAACAACAACCCCCTCGATCCCCTTACTCCTCCACCCGCACCCTCCTCCAAGACCTGACCCTCCCCCCGAACCCCAACACTTCCATCCCTCCCTCCCCACCTTTATCCCCTACCATTCTCCCGAAAATAAACTCCTTGACCGCCAAATTCGACAACTTTTTGAAACTGAAACGCGAAAAAGGCATTCACTTCAATGAGCGGATCGCGCAGTCGCGTGGGTTGAGGAACCCGGCGGTGATGGAGCAGTTGTTGCAGTTTGCGGGGGTGGGGACGAGTTTTGAGCAAGGGGATGGTGATGATGGTGGGAGTAAGGGGACGGGACAGTATGCTACTACGCTGAGGAAGGAGGTGTGGGATCCGGTGACGGGGTTTCCGGGGTGGGCGGGTAAGGATGGGCTGTGGAGGAGTCAGATTAGGATGAAGAAGGAAAAGGAGAGGGGGAGGGGGGAGAGGGTTGAGTTTGTTAGTGCTGCTAGTGACAATGGGGTGTTGCCGGATTTGAGGACGGCATTGCCGGGACAGCAGCAGTTGGGGAGGGGAGGGATGGGAGAGGAAGCGGTGGGGGGAAAGAGGAAGAGGAGGTATTGATGATGAGAGGGATATGTGGGGGGGCTGGGGGGTAGAGGTTTGTATGCAGACTGAACTGTGTTCACATGGAATAATGGGATGATGGGTTTGTGAGAGTGGTACAGGATTGAACATCTGAGGAATTAATGGGACGGAGGTCTAAATGAGGAGATTGTCGGTGAGGATCATGTCTCTTAAATGCAAAGTCTAAATCTGAATTGCTGATCACAAATGCCCCAAAATAACTCTAATTGCACATGGCTATCTTTGTTGTCGAATTCGATGTCAAGTTTCCAGACTTAACAAAGCTGGAAGTTTACAACATCAAGACAATTAAAGAAAAGCAAGATTAATAACCACAGACGCTGGGTTTGTCTCCAAGATTCGACCTCGCCCCTGGCGTGGAGTTGATGAACCCTGGACATGATACGTTTTTGCCATGCTTTAACTCGACATTGTGCTTCGGATATACCCGTCGTGTCGCACTCCAGCAAAGAGTACACAATTGGCGATATGTTTGTCCTTGGAACGTGAGACTTGGTACATAGTTAGGATGCGGCCGTGATGAGTTTATGTTTAAGGCAGTATATAACCAAGACTAGCTGTGTAGGCTCAACCGAGGAAGTAGACTGGACGAACTAGCGTCTGTATTGTACGGCTATGTTTGGGGAGGCTGGCTTTGCTTCTTCGGCAACATACGGACTGGAGATGTGATGGATACCTTGGACATGACATTAGTGTATGAGTTTGAAGCGACGCAATACCCTGCCAGTTATTTGGGCATGTCCTTCAGACTGTTCAAGTTCACGCGAAAGACACGAGGTGTATGCATGTTCATCGAGGCCTGAAAGGCATCATGTTATTGGTCAGTCAGTCTCTTCACCGGCTAGCAGTGCAAAGTACTGCTGCTTATATCTAGGTAGTGCATACAAAAGTACTGTACATATCCGCCTCAACCCTTCCCGTGGCCACAGACAGACTGAGCCTCCTTTCCCCAGGTCCAAAAATCATTGCACCTCATTGGTATCTTTATTTTTTCCACATTCCTCATCTCGTAGCCGCAAAGAACAAAAGCTATACAGTGGTATCTCGACTCCCAAACAACATCAACAAAAAAAGTACAAAAGTATTAACAAAGAATTCCTTCCATTCGACCCGGGCATTATAAAGTATTGATAAATTCCAAAGTGGTCATTGGGACCTATGACGACATGCGACTTCAAGAGTGGTCACCGCCACCGAGGCCGCCGCAAGGAATGGTCATGCCCAAAGACCGCTGAATCGTACCGCCGATATCGATAGGAATGGTCTGGGTGTCTGCAGCCAAAGCGTTGGCGAAGTAGGGAAGGTCCTGGCCATTGTTGGTAACGGTCTTGCCACGGATTTTGAAGTCTAGCCAGCCATTATCCTTGTCGCAGGCCGGGGACTTGCCGAGGGCCTCGAGGACGGGTGACTGCTCGATGGTGGCGCGCATCTTGGCCTTGTTGACTTCGCCGGCGCGGAGGAAGAGGTTGTCAATGAAGACGGTGCCAATCTCCTTGTCACCGAGGTAGTTGTGGAAGGTGGCATTGCCCTGTTTTGGAAGGTGAGTAAAGGCTCACGTGATGGTACAAATGATTCAAGTCAAACTTACAAGTTCGAAAGAGACCAGGGAGCGGTTGGGAATCCAGGTCGTGCCGTTGAAGTTGTTCTCGGGGTCGAGGTTGATGGTGGTCTCGTTGACGGAAGTGCCCTTGAGCATCTGGAGGCCAGGCATTTCGATGGTCTTCTTGAAGGTAACGGGGTAGCGTCTGGCGATACCCTTGACACGAATACCGGTCTCACCAAAGACGGTCACTCTGAGTGTCTCATTGGCGAGCAGCCATGTGTTGAAGGTGGTCAAGGCATCCTCATTCTTGATGTCAAGGGTCTGGGTAACGTTGACAGTCTGAAGGGCCTCGCTGGTGGTCTCGGGGAAGTTAATGCTGGCGAAAGGGGTGTGGTCCGGAAGATCCTCGAGGTACATGACACCAAGGAAGGGCTCGATAGTGGCGTGAACCTTACCATCACTCTTGATGGTGCTGTTGATGGCCATGGTCATCCTCTTGGATTCGGTTTGCGTGACAGTGATGCCATCGAGAATGAGCTCGGCATCATCAAGCTTGGACTGAGCAATCTTAGGGACGGCGACCAAGAGACTGGGCGGATGAATGAGTAAGGAATCTCTCTGGGTGTTCAAAACAAAGAATGGGCAGATACTTACATGACGGGCACGAGGACGACAACAAGAACGATGAGGACGATTAAGTACACCCACCAGAACCTAACGCAGTGTCCTACGCATCCGCGTCTCCGCGGCTTCTCAACAACATTCTCGCTGGTGGTAGCGACGGGCTTGTCGGCGTCTGCCATGTTGTATGTTTGTGACGAAACTCGATACCGGTTCTCCTAAGCCTACAGAATGAAGGAAGCAGAATTGGTAGATCGATGGGAGAGGTCGAAACAGTATAAAGGGGAAGGAAGGGGGTATAAGAGACGCGGGAGGGCAACAGGGCTGACCACTTATAAGTGTGTCATGAACACAAGAGCTCCGAGTGGACAGGGGGATTGCCTGTCGGCGAGCTTGCAGATTGGGCGAGCAAGGGTCAGCCATCGTCGCTTTCTGTCACTTGCTCCCCCCCCGTGATGGCAAGGTGCGCGGGTCTGGAAGACAATGGATCCTGGTTGCTACCCGCTTGGAGGTCTCATTCTGACCCCTCTAGCCTCTTCAAGTAGGTCCCCGAGCTATTGCCAAGTTGCCCTGGCTCCCCCGCAGTCTTGTCACGCCTACCATTTCGTACCCGAACCCTTTTCTACCCTAAGGTAGCCAGTGCCCCTAAAGGCCCAGTGAGACATGGCTAGCCGTACCGAGAGCCAAGATTAGAGTAAAGCCACCTACCTCACCGGCGTTTCTTTCATCTGAATACAAAAGCATATCAGTAAAGCTTCCCATACAATCCGGATACCTTCTCGTTCCCGTTGACAGTCGAGTTAGCCTACCATTCAATTGTCACCGTCGCCTGGAGATGGGGGTTTTCTCAATGCCCAGAGATCTTGGCCCGAGACTGACAATGCGGGGAATGTGGAGGAAATGGGGCCAGGCCATGCTGACATGCTGACATGCTGGCTTGCTCCAGCTGCTGGGAGAGGCGAATGCTTCCGTATCCGTACTTTCTTGCCGTCGACAGCTTGAAAGGATTGGAAGCCAGTACCAGTGGAGAAAAGCTCCTGTTACAGTTCGTGGGGAATCCTCGCGCCCTCATGAGGAGACATCTCCTAACCACATGAGGTCTAGCAAGCTCTGCATATGCAGGTTTGCTCAAGCCTGACGAGAGGTTGGTAGGTCGCACAGCTTAATATCATCTTGACTCGCAGGTTCTCAACGGTCAAACCCCTCGGTGTATTGGTTCAACTATATCAGCCGGCTGCTTACTCGGCACCTCTACCATACCGTTGCAAAGCCCCGCTGAAAAACTATTCAGGCCCGTCAAGGTTGGCGTTATCGTGGCAAGTTGCTTCTGCTTCACAACGGCGGCGCACAGTCGAGATTTGAGGGTCGAGAATCTGAAGGGCGACGGACGTGACTGCCAAAACGAGGAGGATGCCAAGAGATCATTTCGTGCTCTGCCCCGCATTCCCTAGGGAGAGGCGTCAAGGGAACCCCTTCCCTTCTGCAGATCCCTGTTCGACAGGGAAAGGTCCTCGGCATTGATGGAGCACATGAAAATTTTGGGTCAAACTCCACCGAAGGTACGAAGCTCAACACCTGTATTTGGGCGCCAAAGACGTGAAGCTGTTTTCACTATTGGATACACAGGCACTTTGGGGTCGCATGGCCAAGATATTTCTCCAATAATTCCCCTCTGTTCGTCAAGCTTTCGCCTATATTAGATGAGGGGGCCGAGTATCATTTTTCGAAACTTGCATGTGAATATTCCCTTCAGCTACAGCGACCTTCTCGTCTACGAGAACCTGATCACCACCACCACCAACCAATTCTCAACTAGTTTCTCAGCGACTCCACGGACCAGTTCAACAATTGCGTCTCCATGGAGCACTTTGTGTGCAAGTCGATACGGTCCGTGTTGCTGAGAGTGGACCAGTGGAGAAGTTGCCCACGCGATCCACATGTGAGATTTGACACCGAAGCTTGAGTCCTTTTCCTAGGTTGAATGCCTGTGAGTGGTCGGCCCGGTCTCCAGGGATGCAACCACAACGAAATTTTCGATGGCACCAAGCCAACGGCCAATTTGGTTTTTTGTCCTCTTAGAAACTTGGGTTACAGCACCTTCATCTAGCCAATTCGCGTCTTTCAAAACATGCCTGGATGCCGTTGATTGAGTGGCGTCTGACTTTGCCTACGGAAACATGCAGCTCTCCCTACACCTTTGACCTTCTAAAACTGACTGAGACGAGTGTCGGTGAGCCAACCAAGGGCGGGGAATTTCCAACACTGGGTCCGATGATGTTCAGCTCGGCTTTTTGTGCACAATATTGGCGTCATCCTTTCACTTGACGCGCTGGTGCCCGTCTGGTAGCAGATGTGACGGGAGGGAGAGAGGTAGTCATCATGAAGCGGGCTTACATCCTTGCGGATTTGGCACCCGCAGAGCCTCGAACTTCCGTCTTGGCTACATCTGTGCCTCATGCAGCATCCCGACGGCACTGCCTTCATCGTTTTGACATCATCTGAACATCAGACTAAACCAATGACCGTGGAGAAGAGCTGCCATGAGATGAATAAAGCTATCACAGGCTATTCCAGCACCAAGTCGGACAAGTTCCAGCTTCGTACACCACACTTGTCAAATTCAAGGGCGACACTTTTCACGCAAACAGGGTCAACACAGACCGCCTAAGCATGCTTGTTTTGCACATTTGAAACGCTTTATAATCTAGGTAATCCTCTAGAAACCAGAAACACCCGTCAAAGCACATGCCACCTCGGCTAACACGAGATTGTCACGCAAAAGATCTTCAACATCTCCAACCGTTGCCAGCGTGCCAGCTTGGCACGTCTTCCCCGCAAAGTCGCCTACAGCTTGGCAGCACGGAACGTCTGCAATCCCGATGTGTCGAGGCCAGCCCCGCCATCGAAGATGTCCCGCTCGACCATCCTGCTGTTAATCTACGATCACAAGATATTAGCTTCTTGTCAGGGAGGAGCCCTTTGAATCTGGGGAAACTTACAAAGCGTGGTCCGAGCTCTGAGATGTCCTTTGCGCCTATCATCTTCATGCACGTCTGCAACTCACCTTGAAGGACTTGTTTTCACGTCAGCACCACCATTATCAAGATTCAAAAGAAAAGAGGGAAACTCACTCTCAAAAGTCCTCTCCACCCCCTTCCACCCCCCAGCCCCTAACCCATAGAGTGCAGCCCTGCCCACGCCCACCGCCTTCGCCCCTAGACATAAAGCCTTGACAATATCTGTTCCCCTTCTAATGCCTCCATCCACCCAAATCTCGATAATGTCAAACACCTCCGGACAATACTTCTTACATTCCAACAACGTATGCACCGCCGGTGGCGCCGTATCCAAGGATCTACCCCCGTGATTGCTCAGAATAACCGCCTTGATAGTCCTAGGGTGTTTCTTCGCATACTGCGCAGCCAGGTAAACATCCTCGTGCGTCTGGATGCCCTTTAGCACAATCGGGAGCTTGGTATGCTTCGCCAACCATGGCAGAGTCGTATTCCATGTCAAGTCCGCCGCCGTACCAAAGAATAGCTGCTGCCCAACGCCGCTGTTGGAATCTGGTCTTTTCTTCGCCTTTTCCTTCTCTTCCTCAGACCTTGACGCCTCAATCAGTAGCTCCGCCTCCAGCGCGGCCTTCTCATCATGCTCCCTCTTGCTAGGAACGGGAGCATCAAGGGTAAGAACGACGCATTTGTACTGCGGCAGTTTCGCTATCCTCGCCAACATGGCCTCGGATTTGGCACGGGCGGTTTGTACGTAGAGCTGCCAGCCAAATATTTGATCAGGCTTGGCGTCTGCGACAATTTGCTCGGGGGACATGGAGGCATTGTGGGAGACGAGCTGCATGGCGCCGAAGCGGGAGATGCCCTTTGCTATCCCGGCTTCTCCGTCCGGATGGGCTAGCCGGGCCATCGCTGCTGGGGAGACGTACAAGGGGGTGGAGAGCTTGAAGGTACCGCCGAGGATGGAGGTGGCGGTGTCTGCTTTGGTGACGTCGACGAAGACGCGGGGGCGGAGGAGGATGTTACGGTAGACGGTGTTGTTGTAGGTTTTGGAGATAAGGTCGTCGGCGGCGGAGAAGTAGTAGGCCCAGCATTTTTTAGAGACCTGGGTTTTAGCGACCGCTTCGATTTCGTCTAGGTTGAGGAGGTGGTGGAGCGGTGGGGGAGGGGTGATTTTCTCTTGGGCTGGGTTGGCGACGTTGGACTGGTGTTGGAGCTTTTTGAGGCTCTCGGGGTCGACGATGCCCAGTTTGGCGGTGGGGGGGAGGTTGTCCTCGAGGGTGCCTGGGGGGTGGATGGGGTCGAACTCGGCGGTGGCGTCCCGACCGGCGAGCTGGAGGATGATCCTAGAGCCTCCTGGGTGGGAGGGGAGAAAGTCTGTTACATCATAGACGGCGCCGTGGAGGACCACCCAGCAGCTATTTGAGGTGTTATGTTTGGCGACTGGATGAGCGGTCAGTTGTGTGCTCACTTGTAACTTGTTGGTTGTGAGGAGACATGCCTTCTTCTGCGCTGAAGACCTTGGTCATTGTGACAGCTTGGCTCAAAGATTTTTTTGGCATTGTTCAAACGCAAGTATCACTGTTGACAACTATGGAGAAGCTTTTATTTATATCCCACGACCACTCAATCGCCAGCGGGATAATGTCACGCGGCAGCGGCAAATCCGATGTCTGGCTCAATTGCATGGCGAGTGATTGGAGGACAAGCCTTGTTGCTCTAGGGGACCCCACTGTACGGTTGCTTTTTCTGGGGAAGTAACGAACCGGACAGCGGCCCGGGATTGACATCTAGAGCTCCAACAACGGCGGACGGGCCGGCAGTTCACTGCAAGTCTTCCTTTGTTCTACTATAGTACAACTAGACCCCTTTTCTGAGTGGTGAGAGGTGTGTTCAAATTAAGGGACTCAATGAGGGAAGCTAGAGTGTAAACTCCCTCGAACCATCCGACGCTGGTCCTACAGGCAAGATCGGGGATGCTCTGTCTGCGAGTTATCGGTCATGGCGAGGAACTTTTAGTGAAAGCTTTTGCATGCATCTTCAAAGTGTATGTCAAAGCTTTTTATCTATTTCATGGTGGTTTCATATCTTTAATATCTACTGTCAAAAAATAAATCTGCTCGTCTGTTTCTCAACAATTAATCGTGCGAGCCAGTTTCGTCAGCGCCCTGGTTAGCCATAGCTGCGTTCATGAAGAAGGAATACTGCTGCTATATATATGAGTTGAACGGAAATCTCTGATACAGATGCGAAAGCAAAAGGCTGAGCAGAAGAAGCCGATGAAATATCGAGATCATGAATTCCCATCGGTTGAAGGACTGTATGAGCAGATAGACCCACATCACCGGACAGGGGTGCCGCTGTTAGTGCCAGGCCGACACCTCAGCTAGCTCGCTAGGTACCCCCCCGCCCCCACCCTTATCCAACAGCAGCAGACCTCAACCACATGAACTGCAATCAACTTATAACTCTGCGCGTGTCTGTAACTCATCTTATTACTGCGCATCAAACTACTGCTCCGTATTTCACCGCTGGAACATGTATTGGAAGATTTAAAGGAGACGCTGAGCAATCCGCTGGACATCTAAGCAAAGGAGGCGCACTCCCCACGTCATCTCCCCGTCCGTCCGCCGTCCGCTGCATCCTACCCTCGAGGTCCGAACCATCAATCGAGCACACAACTTATCTTGAACCACAAAATCCCACGAACGCACAAGGCTCGATATCGCATAACCCGCTCCCATAACGACCTGGGTAACCGCGTCCGCAGAGTTCTCCGAAAGATGGCAGCCCGCCAGAAGCTGCGCATCCTCTGCTTCGGGGACAGCCTCACAGCAGGCTACTCCTACCTGGGCTCCAGCTACCACCCTTACCATGTCAAAATGGATCAGATGCTAGCGATGGCGTTTCCCGACTACGAAATCACCACCGATGAGCGGGGAAAACCGGGGGATGTTGTCAAGACCGGGTTCCTGACGAGGATGCAGGAATGCTGTCAGTTCTCCTCGTTGCCGCACCAGCACGTTCTTCAATGATCAGAATGGACACGCAGCTAACACCCGATATTGAGCTACAGTCCCACCGAAGAAGCATAAGGATGACAAACCTCCATTTGACTGGGCGATCGTGTTGGGAGGCACAAAGTACGTATACTTTCCCGTGGTACACTTTCTTGTGGTAGCCGCTAACAAGGACTGAAGTGACCTAGCATTTAGCATACCACCACAGGAGATCTTCAAGAAGCTGACAGAGGTCTGGGATGTACCCCTTCGGCGGGGATGCAAAGTCTTGGCCTTGACAGTTCCTGATGCGACGATGACTGAAGGCAGGCTGAAGGCAAGGATCGATGCGGACAGGAAGGCACTCAACGAGTTGATCATGGGGTATAAAAAGCCAAATCTGTGAGTTCCAATTTTTCTCGTGTTTCTTGTCTTTTGCGTAGCTGACTTTGGGCACAGGCATGTATATGACCTTCACGACGATCTCAGCTCGACCAAGACGTCCCCTGCAGACAGGGTGGAATACAGGGACGATCACATCCATTTCACACCAGCCGGCTATGACTTTATCGGTAACAAAGTCGGCATGGCGCTGGTCAGCTTACTGGTTAAGCAGAGGGTGGCAGATCTTCCTCCAGCAAAACGACGGCGGATGTTCAAGAATGACGACAAGCTCTTTGAGGAGGAGACGGGCAGTCCAGAAAGTCTAGATGGGGGGTACGTTGTGGTTCGACGCACGGATTTAGATTAACTGCTTGCTTTGTTTTTGATGTTTTTGGTTATACCACGTATGCAGCGAGTGGGTTTGGCGTCGGCGTATTTCGAGGTACGGGAATGGTTGAATAACTTGGGGTAGATATGTGGTTTGGTATTCGGATTCCCCATCATTCATCTATGATCTTAACCTTTTTTCTATAAACAGGACATGCTTATCACAAAAATTCAACCGGCCGCATGTCCGAAACAGAGGGACGGCGCGGATTTCTTGCTTCTAGGTAATACTCTTCCTCTGATATCGTAATCTTCCTTCATACGGCGATTTGAGTGGCTACAAACTCTGGAAACTCACCCTGCAGAAGATCTGTCACACGCTCAACGTCCTCGGCTAGAGCCTGCACGTTGCTGTCCCACCGCCGGATCTCCTTTCCGACTTGTGCTGTTGTGTGCCCGCTACCATCCTCACCGGACGCCTCACCCATCTCAAAGTAGATAATTTGATTGATCTGATCGATAGACCCAGTCAACCGCCCTTGCTCAATCATCTTTGCCGTTGTCTCCTCTGCCTTGTCCCCATTCAACCCCAGCAGCAGCCCCAACTCGTCAAACCCAATATTGTTGTATAACCGACCAGCACTCAGCAGGTTGTGCTCCACGACAGCCCTCGCCAACACGGTCGACCCATCCGACGTCTTGGCCAACTGATGCGGCGCCAACGACTGCGCAAACTTTTCCACCTCATCGCTCGATAGTAGCCGATCAAAAAACATCTTTTCCAAAATCCCATACTCCTCCAACCCCGCCGACCTCTCATCCTTGTGAAGCCTGCCTAGCGCCCTGCTCCTCAACGGGCCAGCCGGCGCCAAGACGGCGCATTTGATCGCCATACTCAGTGTGTGCAGCCTCTCCTCCTCCGCAATCGAGGGCGAGAAGCTGATATCATGATAGCTCGATGCCGCCTGCAGGAACTGCCTATTGGAGTCCTGGATCCTCGCCGCGCTGAGCTTGAAGTGTAGCATCATCTCCGGGTCCGCGTCGCCCACCTTGTGCATGACGTTCTTGAGCTTGTTGAGGTATGTCTCAGCCGTGGTGCTGTCGTCCTCCTCGAGATGGTTCCGGACGATGCGGATCCATATCTGGGCCTTTTCGCGGTCCGACACGCGGCGCTGGGACGAGTCGAGGGGTATCTCGGCGAGGGTCTTGGCGGCGGCGAGGAAGTCCTCGTTGTTCTCGTGGGCGGTGGCGACGAGCTCGCGAAGGGCCGAGGCCTGGTCGACGAGGGAGGAGGAGAGGGAAGGGGTGGAGGAGATGGCGCGGACGATGTGGGTGCCGACGTCGATCCAGGACTCTTGGTTCTGGGACTTTTGGAGGACGGCGATGAGGTCGGTGAGGACGGCCTTAGTGGTGACGACGCCGTGGGAGGCAGCGAAGAGGTCGTCGGTGATGGCTTTGAGGTCGGCGGGGCGGGCTTCTGGGGGGGAGAAGTCGTCGAGGCTGGAGAGGAGAGATTTATACCCGATGACGGGGTTCTCTTGGGCCTTTGCGAGGGCCTCTTGGACCTTTGACGAGACCATATTTGGAGGTCGAACGCAGCAGGAAAGAGGATGAAGTATTTTTGTGTCGCGGTTTGCCGGGCGATGTGAGTATTTTGGCGGAGTTGAGTTGCTTGGGATTGGCGACAGCAAGGCTGAGCGTTGTATGGATGGAAGCTGAAGGTCCGACAGACAGTGGGGGACTGGAAGCTGTGCCGGAGTGAGAGCGCGCGCAGCCTTGGCTGAGTGGGGTATGCGGGGATGTGGAGAAACGCCAAGCAGAGGGCTGTCAAACCCCGGTAGTGGGGTCCATTGGATCCACCAATGGAAAGGGAAGGTGGCATTTTCAATGGCATCATAACATCAACGTTAATCAGCACCTTAACTTCAAGTGTCCATCATGTTTTGTTCTTATTTATGTACAACACACCGCATTACATACAACACATCACGCAAAGGGTTTCTTGCCCGAACAGATAGTCGACTCATGATGTTTTATTCATCTATTTACATGGTCGTATGAGGTTCTTCCACAACTCATACTCGTGTTGTATATATATTATTATTCCTGCACCGTTCTACCCTTTTTTGAAGAGTGTGCCGTACCTTCTGTCTATTGTCTATATATATTATGAGGTATTCAATTTTCATCAAATCTAATATTTTGTTCTTGCCCATACCTCGCCACCGTGTCAATTAATGAGCAGAAGAGCTCTTGGCGGCATACTTCCAGTACCGCTCCGCAGAAGCCCTGCGGAGATCCTTGCCCTTCCAGACCATGAAAAGAAATGTAAGAGTGCAGCCCAGCGCGAGGAAACCAGCCATGATGAAGCAGTTTTGGAGACCCATGTTGGTGTACCACGGCGTGATGCCGTAGGCAATGGCGAAACCCATAACGTTGCGGACCAGGATAACAGAGGTGGTGGTGTCGCCGGAGATGTCTTTGTAGCAGTCAATGTTGTACGAGAGAGCAACCGACCCGCCAGCAACGACGCTGAAAGTGAGGATACCGAGACCGACAGCAAGAACGGCCCAATGTGTGTGATACTGAGCACCGACGCCCCACATGATAAGCCCGATGGCGGCCAGGACAGCCGTCAGAAGAAGGGGCCAAAGACGGTGCTCGGGCTCACGGACGCCCTTGTTCCGGCGCGCGAGCCATAAGGTAATCTTGTCGGCAATGGAGCCGGCCCAGTAGCAACCAAAAGCGGCGCCTACGATCGGACCCGTGTAGATGCAGCCAACCAGACCAGAAGACCAGTTGTAGGGAGCATTGGCCAAGACAGGACTGGCGGTTCCGTTCAGGACTTGGTACCAGCAAAGGTTGATACCGTAGATGAAACCGGCCCAGGTGACAATGGGGAACTGGTAAAGGTAAATGAAGGGCATGTACATGGTCTTGAGCATGTGCTGATAGGTCGGGCGGCCGTCCATCTTGCGGAACCACGCCAGCTTTTGGGCAAGGGTGGGCTTGACATAGACGGTAGCAGGAGACTCGCTGACGGTCTGGCTGGAGCCGCTGCTCTTCTCTTCCTTCTCTCCGGCAACAGTGGCGGTAGCAGCAGCAACCTCATCCTGCTCGTCCTCAAGGCCTTCAAGGCCCTGACGGAAGTACATGGTCTCCTCCATGAAGAAGTACAGGATGACGAAGGCTATGGCGGCAAAGATGGCACCAAAGTACATGGTCCACTTCCATCCGAACGCTTCATTGAACCAACCGGCAATCAAGGGAGCCAGGAAGTTGGAGCCGAAAAGAGAAAAGACGTAGACGCCCATCATGCCACCGCGCTCATGGGCGAAGAAGATGTCGGGAATGCTGACCTCGGGCAGGGCCTCGATCGGAGCGACAAAAAACCCAAGGATGAGACGGTGAGCATACCACTCGCCGCTTGATTTGGAGTAGGCAGTCCAAACCATCAGTGGCACGGTAGCCAGGGTCGAAATGAGATAAACACCGCGGCGACCATAGGTGAGAGCAATTGGTTGCCAGAACAAGCACCCGAAGCCCAACAGCAGAAACATGTACCCGGTCCCCTCTACCAGCGTTGAAGTGGAGATACCGGTATCCGCGGTGATGTCGGCAAGAATGGAGTATTGGAGGGTGAGGGGAAGACCGGTACCAAAGGTGTAAACCACGACCATGGCGAGAGCCAGCCACTTGCGGTGTTTGCTCCAGTTCAGGGGGTCCTCGGGATCATCGCTGGGACGGGGAACAAGCTGGATCCCGTCCCGCATCTTTGCGCCGGCGGGCGCCTCACCGGAAACATCGACGAGGTGGACAGTGCCCGGTACAATGGCCGTGTGTTGAGTAGCCATCTTATGGGAGTAGGTGTTGAGGTGGATGAGGAAGAGTTGACTGGAGAACCATGACTCTCATTGGGGATAAGACGTAATGTATTTATAAATCGCGTTCTTCATACCTCCTTTGGACGATTTCAAAACCAGTCGCCGTTATCAGCACTGTCAGACACCGACAGCTACACGGACCTCGGGGGACATCACTAGCCTCCTGTCACCAATCGCACCAACCACTTAGACACGTCTTGGACGCCCAGTTATTCTCCGCTGTTATCGGATAACGAGGATTCCCCAGATCTCCACCCAGATTCCGAGACATCTCCCTTATCAGATATGTTCGTTCGTTAGCCAGGTCACGGCACTAAACGACCGGCAACTCTCGGCAACCAACTGCAGCCACAATCCGACAGGAAGGGAACCAACCAGCTTCGATGATGCTTGCATATCTCGGCAGAGGATCATCACCATGCTCTTCGGTTGGTTTTCGGCAACCTGGTATCGGGAGCGCTCCAGTTCAGCCTCCACCGTGCCTATCTGATTGATACCCCCTCACGATAAGCCAGCTGATCAAGATATCCAGTTTCATTAACAGCACATGTGTGTCAGGTATCACGGTGGTATCACGGTGCTAGGTGTCCAGAGGATAGATTCTCCAAGAGTTCTCCAACGCTTCTCAGGTTGATATATGTCGAGGGCCGGGTCGCCCTTCAACTCCTGGTCACTAGTTCAACGCATCACCTTAACGTACCATCTCAACGCACCGTCGCATCGACAATCTTTCGTCCCTACCTAATCGACTATCTACCCTTGTCATTTTCAACATGTCTTCCAGACCGCTTTCTGTCGTTCAGCGGGCACCCTTGCCTCAGGGAACCCCTGAGTACGAGGCTCTCAGGCAGAAGTATCTGTCCGAGCTTGAGGCCAGCATTCCTGAAGAGTACTACCTCCCTCAGTCACTGATTGATAACCCTCCACGGGATGTTACATTTGTGCCAAGAGAATGCGGTATCTTGACAGCGGAGGAAATCGACATTACCGAAAACTACGATGCCACTGCCTTGGCTGCTGCTATCTCTTCCAAAAAGTTCAGCGCCGTTGCCGTTGCCACCGCCTTCACCAAGCGTGCTGCTATCGCTCACCAGCTCACCAGCTGCTTGGTCGAGTACTTCCAGGGTGAGGCCCTCGAGAGAGCCAATGCCCTTGATGAGCATCTGGAGAAGACCGGCAAGACCGTTGGTCCCCTCCATGGTGTTCCCATCAGCCTGAAAGAGCACATGCCCATCAAGGGCCACTACACAGCGGTTGGCTTCCTCGACACACGCCACGTCGATGACCACGACTGCCAAATGGTTGCCATTCTTCGCGCTGCCGGTGCCGTCTTCTACTGCAAGACCAATCAGCCACAGGGCATCATGCATCTCGAAACCGTTTCTCCTCTTGGCCGAACTCTGAACCCTCACAACATCGATCTTTCCGCTGGTGGGTCTACTGGTGGTGAGGCGGCACTCCTGGCCATTCGGGGCTCCATTCTTGGTATCGGTACCGATATTGGCGGTTCCATTCGCGGGCCGGCTGGCTTCTGCGGTATCTATGGCTACAAGTCGACATCGTACTATCTCCCCACCAAGGACTTCCTGGTTGGTGGCTTCGCCGCCGAGCTGACGGTACTCTGCTCTACCGGCCCGATGGGCCACTCTCTTCGCGATATGGATCTCTTCTGCTCCGTCGTCAAGGCCTCAAACCCCCACATCGAGGACCCAGCACTTATCCCTATTCCATGGACTGGTATCGCCGCCGCCCCCAAGACCACTCCCCTTAAGATTGGCATCATGTGGAATGACGGTGCCATCATCCCCCAGCCCCCGGTGAAACGTGCTCTTGCCTGGGCCAAGGAACAGCTTGAGACCAAGTTCCCTGGCAAGTTCGAGGTCAAGCCCTTCGTTCCCTACAATGCGGCTGAGGCCATGATCAACATCCGCAAGGCTTACTGGCCCGACGGTGGCAACGCCGTCAGAGCTCATCTTGCTGTCACCGGTGAGCCAATGTTTCACCTCACCGAGTGGGTTCTCAAGGATGCCGTCAGCGACCAAGAGCTCCCCGTCTCCAAGGTGCTTGAGTACCGTGTTGCTCGTGACACCTTCCGGCAGAAGTTCGTCGCGGACTGGAACGCGCAGGATGTCGACATTGTCATCTCCCCCGTGTTCGTCGGCCCGGCTTGCGAGCACGAGACCGCCTACTACTGGAACTACACCGCCCTCTGGAACTACGTCGACTACCCCGGGGTTGTCTTCCCCACTCCTATCAAGGCCCTCAAGAAGGGTGCCGAGGACTATGCTCCCGAGGACGCCACTCCTCTCAGCGAGCAAGACAAGCACACCCGCGAGCTGTGGGCCAAAGGCGACTTTGAGAACGCCCCTATCAACCTGCAGATTACGACCAGAAAGTATCACGACAATGAGCTGTTTGCCGCGCTGGCTTCGATCCAGGAGGCTCTGTCCCTTCCCTGAACGGTGATTGGAGGGAGATGAAGCATGATGACAAGGTGGAAACATGTGCCTTTTTTTTTGTATATACTTAGATAGATGATCGTTGGGACCATGCAATGCAGGATTTATAGGACAAACGGAAAACTGGTAGCGCGGCGGGAATTAATGGGGGGATTTGTGTAGCTTTATCTCTGCATATCTGGGGTGCAGATACATTACGGCATAAATATTCAGTGTTCCTGTGCCCCGGTTGTTAACGGCTAGTTCACTCAGCGAAATCATTGTGGGGGCATGAAGTTTATTCATCTTCTTCACGTTTGAAGAAGTCCTGACGAGAACGCATGTAAGAGAAAACAGCTGTCAGATATACCTATCTGCCGGTTGGCACTGGCCACCTGGCGTCAAAATCGTACGATTTCCTCTGCCTCTGAGCACACAAATAAATTTGGATCGACCGCACTCACTGGGAATTTGAACTTGTCACCTCGCATCCCCTCACTCACTTTCATCTTGTCTTGTTCCTGCAGAATGGCTCTTCACTCATCCCATAACTCTTCACGCAAATACACTCATAGACACCATACAACACAATACTCATACACTTTCCCATCAAATTTCCCACTTTCTCTCACTCACTTTCAACTGACCCGCAAGTGCCATCGATTATGTCCTACCTTACTCTCCCCTCCTCCTAATGCTGCAGCACCACCCCCTTCCCCCTCTCCCAATTATCCACACCCTCCCTGATATTCATCCAATACCTCAACCTTACCGCCTCCTCCTTTGCCCGTTCCACATCCTCCCCCTTAAACGCCTCCTCCAGCTCCCTCTCCGCCTCTTGTATCCGCTTCTCATTCTCCTCCCTCAGCTCTTCCAGATCCTGCTCCGTGTCCGCCTCCTCTATAATCTCTCTTGACTCTAACACCGTCATCAACAGCTCCGGATCGGGCTCAATCTGCGTTCCCGCTTCATCGCCCGCCAAGTCCACGTCGTATAACTCGTGCAAAAGGTACTGCGCGCGCAGAAGCGGGTTGGACAGCGTCTTATAAGCGGTGTTGATGATTGCCGAGTTGGTCGTCGCGGCGGATTTCGCCGTAGGGGAGGTGGAGGAGTGGGCAAAATCCGGGTGGGAGAGGGCTTGGAGCTTGAGGAACTCGTTGCGGAGTGCTCGCAAGGGGATGTGGAAGGGGCCAGAGGGGGGTGGGCCGAGGGGGAGGGATTGGGGGAAGAGGGCGTAAAAGGGGGGAATTTTTTGCTTCTTCTTTTCGGCTTCTTTTGGGGATGGTGACGTTTGTTCTACTGCTGGTGAAGTTCCAGAAGCGGAGGAGGAGGACCACCGCTGCTGCTGTTGGTGCTGCCGAAAGGGTGCTGGTAGTATCCTTGGGATAATAACCTCCGGTATTGGTGCTGCTTGGGGTCTTTCTCTGGGGGCAATTGATAAGCTGGGAAAGGCCGCTGCTGCTCGTGACCTCGGGTAGTTGGTCATCACCTCTCCTTGACACGAGGCGCACATTTGCGAGGCCGCGCGCCGTGAGGACGACACGAGTGAGGACCGCATTCTGGTTTTTCGTATGTGCTTTTTCTCAGGTTTTAGATTGGTAAGTTTGGAATGTGTGTATTGGTGAGAAAGAAGACGGGTCTACAGGAGCGTGGTTGTGAATTATAGTTATGCTCGAGGGTGTAAGTAAATTGTCAATGATGAAAAAAACTGAGATTGACGGCGCTCTCAGCCAAAGAAAAATGACGTCGGCGCTACCCACCGATCCCCCGCCCCGCCTGTTCGATAAAGCTACCCCCTGTCTCTTAAGCCGGCAGATCCCGACAGCGGATTAAGAACCCTAACCCAGGAACGTTAATGAAACCTTCCCACCATTACCCGATTTGGACTCCTGAAGGAATACTTTATTATTATTATTCCTACTCCGTTCTACCCTAATGGAAAGAGTGTGCCGGTCCTGCTGTTGCTATTTACATAGGAAAACCGTGCTCTAAGGCC
>MU866531.1:0-19053 GCA_033296915.1 Triangularia setosa | reverse complement strand
TTTAAAAATTAGTCTCCTATTTGTTACTGATATAGGTTTTTCACCCGGCCTTAGAGCACGGTTTTCCTATGTAAATAGCAACAGCAGGACCGGCATACTCTTTCCATTAGGGTAGAACGGAGTAGGAATAGTAATATTTCCCTTGAATTGATTGTCTGATGGCACAGGGCCCGTTCTTTGTCCTTCCGGCATGACCCTGGTGCGGTGCCTTCCACAGCTCTGACTGTGCCTGGATCAATCCTCCGCATGGTGTCTGGATCCTTTGCGCATATACCCTCAGCCAGATGCTCCGACAAACCCGCAGATAATTCAGGCATAACTTTATCAACTTAACATTCTGTCCGGTAACGTTTGGGATGCTGACTTATATCATGTAGCCAGTCGGCAAACATCTTGTGAGTTACGGTTAGCTTCATACCGCTGCTTAGCCCTGGTATATCTAGCTGGATGTCGAACTGCTCCCTGAATTCTCGGTTGCGGAATATCTGTTTGAGGTTATTAAACATGGCTCCCTTGGATTTGATCTCGGTCTTGGGCTTCGTGTTTTCAGCCTTGCTCTTGGAGACGTATTCCAAACGAGCTCACATCTCTTCTCTAGAAGGGATCTCCGGGTCCTCCATAGCCTTGGTACCGGCGAATTTTGCAATAGAGCTCGCCATCGTCTGGGTCTTTCTCTGCCGAATACTCCTCAATAAGCGTAGTCTCCAAAGCAAGATCGATGTCTAGAGATAACATGAGTACTAGGGTCTTTGCAACGTCTGGGATTGAATACCTGAATGAAAGAGGTCTACAACCAAGCGCCTGGCTCTTGAAGGCAAGGCCTTTTTGACCGCCTCGGCTCGACTTCGGCCCCTAAGGCATTGCAGACGAAACCCGGGAGGATATATCAAATTCGGATAGCCGCTCCCCGGAGCCGGGCCGTCCAGTAGTTTGTGTCGAGGGACTCCTAATGTTAGCAGAGCCGCACGGAGGTCTTGCTTGTTTCTCTTTGCGGGAATATAATATTTAGGGTTCAGCCCTTGAAAATCTTCTTTAAATAAACCAGTAAGAATCTCCACGTTTTCCTTATCTTCACCAGATGGAAAATCAAGCATGGAAACATCGATACTAGCGGTGCCCCAATGTTTGCTTACTCTCTCTGCCGCTAATTTGCACTCCCTTTGGAGAATATCTGATCGCTGCATCTTGGTTCTTAGTTGCTTTTGACTGCATAGCGAGTGTGATTTCCCGAGGTTAAGGGCTATTTATCACTAGTTTAAGCGATGTCCATTTCCGGCTCCAAAGCTTTCAAAATATCACGGACACCTGGCACGGACAGAAGAGCAGCCTTTCGGCGGTGAATGTGGATGGGAAATCAAAGGTTCGGTTGGGAGCCAAAAATGCCGCCCCTAGTCACATAAGTTTTCGAATCTCTGCTTATCGAGTGATACAGTAGAGACCGAAATCAGTGTCCACGATTCCAATGTTCAAACTTTTCCGCACGGGCCATTCTACCCCCTGGCTGTACACTGAAGGTCGCCACAGCCGTGTACTTTCCTAACAGCACCCCATATATGATGCCCAGTTTACACATCCATAGGCCAATCGTCCGGAGAGGAACAAGCAGTTGGTAGTTCGAGGCTATCCAGTATCACTTCCACCGCCCAAAGGGCTCCATATAGGAGAATACATCTCAAGCTATGCCCAATGAGCGAGGGCCTTCGCACTACTTTCAATGCAGTCGTATTTTAAGAACTCATAAATCGCATACAAGGGCAAGGTCAACCAACTGCCCTCTACTTCAATGCCAAAGCACCATCTCATGAAGTAGATCTCAAACTGGAACATAGTAACGCAATAGAGCAGCTGGGTAATGACGTAGTACCTGTCCGAATTTTTCACCGAGTTCTGTGTATGGGCCATGTTCAGAGAGTCAGGAGTCTGGCTTCGTTCAATGGTAAGTGCTGGTTGGAATCTGATGGCCAAGAGATGTATGTGCAGATTGGGGGTGAAATGGTTGGCTTCAAATGGTATTTGAAAACTGGTAAGAGCGTCAAAGGGCCATCGTAGCGAATAAATATTCCGTTTCCGTTCTTGCTAGTGATTAGGAACCTCGCTGCACGAGACTTTTGCAAAGTGCTTTCTACTAATAGATACCAGCTATCATTGTAACTGTTTGATGCATCGTGATTCGCCAAGGAAGACATGGTTTTGGCGACGTACCGCCGCTCCTCATCTCCCTGTCCGTTACATATGGATAGCGAGACTTCATTCTGCCAGACACCAGACGAAGAAACAGTATAGAATTTGACTGTGCCCTTACCCTTCGCCAAGTGGAATGTGAAGGCACTCGAGTCCAGGAGCAAAAGTTTCTTCGCGAAAATATTCAGGGAAAACTTCTAGGGGAATCTAGGAGTCGATTTGACAGTGGCCCGCTCTTTCAGTCAGCAAAGAGCAACCCAACGGGTATTTTACCATGACCATAAATCAGAAGCTTTATCTTTCGGCCTAGCTGTTGCCTTCCCTAATCATTTTGCCGTTCATTCCAGACATTTTCGTCAAGAGCAAAGGCAAGTCTTCGTCATTTTTGTGGTCCTTGACTATAGACGAATATGGATCTTTTTGAACTGTGATGATCGGTCAGCCTGGGCATATGATTAGTAGGACGCTCATCACATATTTGGTTTGAGGTGCTCACCGATCTGCGGGCGTAATGGCGATACTGATCGACGTGGAGAGACTTGCTGATCAAATGCAGTATACATTACCGAGTTATATCCCACATAGGCTCATTGATAGCCACTAGCCTGTCTTCATTATTGGCTGCTAGTGGAATTGACGGTATATAGCTGAAAATCATTCGCCTTCTGAATTCGGACCTACAGTAGGCCAGTAGCTTGGACCACGAGATAGCTTTGTCGGAGTAAGGCCGCATTATCCGTATATATGTTAGCGAGTTGGGCAGATGGAACGCGAGGCTCTGGGATAGTGCTCCCTCTTTCAACGTCCTAAACTCCATCATCAACAGAGACCTCTCCGAACTAACCCGTTACTCATGCAACAGTAGAGCTTGCCAGGCTCTGCCCGAGCCTTGTGCCAAAGCCAGGGCTTGGGGAAAACTTGACATCCCACAAAGCACAGGGTCCTCATATATGGGACCACCTCAAGATACAAGTCCCCAAATGGCAAACGTCTGAATCAAATTAGGGGAAAGCCCCCCGCGGCCACAATCTCCAAGACCGGCCCAAGTGGTACCCGCATGCCGTGGCATTGCAAATATGGGGTATTTGAGCGTTTCCCAGTGTTGCGGTTCAACTAGTTCTGGGCTTTTCCAGACAAGTAATATACATGTTTGAAATACACACAATATAACCTGATCAATTTGCAAGTACTGGTTTCAACAGTCCTCCTCACTCTTTCCCCGTGGAGGCTGGATTGAACACAGGAAGCAAAGAACTGGTAAGCAAAGAACTGGTTAGTGTATGCGCAGAGCATTGACGAAGTTGAGCCGCCTGCGACACCAGCCTGCTTCTACAGCCCTCCAAATCAAGACATGGGTCGTCTTGCAACGCAAGTCCGTGAACGGGGCTGTGTAGCCGGGCCGGAAAACGCTGGACGAATGAGAGTCAAAAGCACATGGACCGAAAGAAGAACTAGTGAGAGTGGTGTCGAATTTTCCACCACATCCCCATCCACATTTTTGTTGAGAAAAAAAAAAGAGGCAATCTTTGGTCAAGTCGTAAAGGTCATTCAACTTATTTTCCTTTCCCTCGTGCTCGTCATTCGTCCATATCTTGGATAGGATATTCGACAATTTAATATTCGGAGTTACTGTCTGGTATAAGGTTGAAAATATGTACTGACCACAAACCGAATATTTGTGCGTAGCCACGTACAGAATACGTAACGGGGGAACGTCTGATTACTGCGACTAAGGAAAACAAAATATTGCTGATATTTATCCAATAGTAGGCCAGTTGATGAGTCAGGAAATTTAACAGCCAAGCTACGACGAAGTTGGTTCGTCGGGCTCCTCGAGGTTTGATGGATGATGTCGCGGGGTTGACCTTCCACGACGCCAAGCTCAGCTGAAGCTGGATTCGCAGAATATTAGAAAACAGGCTCCTAACCAAAGCGGCTAGATTCATCAATAGTACGAGACTCTGTTGCGATGTGGCTGAGATTGGGGGTGAATGATAGTGAAGAACACAGCCGCCATTTCCTTGACCAATTTGCTGGTGGTGGCGGTGGGCTTTAAGAAATTCCTACTAGGCTCTCCAATCACCACTAAGACCATTAAGTAAGCAGACAGTTGCCTTTCTACATGGTATCCCAGCCTCCGAGCAACATTATCCCAGCTACTAAGTAACACTGTACCAGCTTGCAACATACAGTCTCGTCATCGACACTGTCACCACTTACGGCGACTGACAGGAGACCTGTGATCGTGGCTCGCAGATTAGACTAGAGGGCAGAGTGACTGCTTGATAAATGTATGGCGAATGATGGGGCCGGCAGGGTGGTATTATGGCTGTGGCGGGATCCTGTGGCTTGCTTTGATATTGAGAATATCGCGTCAAACCGTAGTTTGCTGGGGTGAATGCCTGATGCGCTGTGTGCCACAAGGTCCATGGCTGGGGATGCACGTGATCTCATAGCTGTCATCACATCGCCCACCAGCAAGCTACCACTTAGTACCACTTCATCAGTTTGTCTGCTTGGTTATCTTCAAACTTCAACATCGATACAGTTCAAGATCTCGTACTGAAACCAATTCTAGCCCAGCCTGTAAGCGATTATCAAGACACGAGAAAGCAGTGAAGAAGACATCTTACATCACGAGGATAGCTAGACTGGCCAGTGGATTATTGCTAACGGAAGCGCTCTAGTCCTCTATTTCATTAGCCTTTCATAGCACTCCTCCGCCCGCAACAGGACCTGAGACCAGGCGGTCTGCTGCTGCAGTCCCATCAACGAGTCTTGAGGTTGCTGCCGCATTGCTGACCAACCTAGCAGCTGTCGTCTATCACATAGACGTTCCACTTCGCCTTCATGAGCTCCCTCGCGAAAATCTTCTCGGTGTTGCCCGAGTAAAAGAGGCAGTCATTCTGGAGAAACCAGGCGCTGCTCGCAATGTTTTCCAGGTGATCTCCTTCTCAAAGTTGTTCTGGCATCCACGGCACGCTACGATTAGTTTACGCGGAAATAATACAATGGGTACCTAACCAGCTGAAAATAGAAACATACATCGTTGCACCACCAGATGGCGGAGTTGTAGGCGCAGCTGACAGGCCGCAGCTCTTAGTGGCTTTCTTGGGCGGCGGGCTGTCGATGGACCCCAGGTAACGCGCATCATCTCGGATGTCAGCGCAGTCTGCAGTCCCATTGCCCGAGTCGAATTTGCAATCGTAAGACTTACGCTCGGGATTGTCGTCGCGGCTGACCAACGTGCGAGGAGCAGCAAGCATCAATTTGCTGTTGAAGGTTTGGTTCCAACCGGAATGAAAAGCTTCAATTTTGCCGATGGCTTTCTGGATGTGGCCAGTGACAAACTCGCGTGAGCCGCTGGGTGCGTTGGGGTCGACAGGAAGAGACTACTCAACGTCGACGACAGAGTAGCCAGGGACGGGCGGTTCCACGGCGCTGTGGACGAGCTGCGAATGCAGGACGCCAAGAGCGAAGAAGATCTTGGAGACCATGATGATGGTTTTAGACAGTATGTTGTGGTCGAGTCGACTGAATGGTCAAGTAGTTGTCAGGTTTTTTGCTGTTGTGGGAGTGAAAGGTTGGTAGAGAATACTGGCTGGCTTGAAGTGACCAAATACTTATATCCAGGCCTGGACCATCTCGAGGAGTAGCTCCTGAGAGCCCTTCGGCAGAAGAGCATCGTCCGATGTTGCTTTCAGCCGCATTGCGTCAATTCACTCCAAGGCAGTCGCGATAACAGTCAAGGTCCCATGGCCGGAAGGTCCATCAAGTCACGAATATCGAAATGATATAGATGTGGATCAACACCGGCTGTATAAGTAGACACTGGTTGAATTGGTCTACCTGATGACTGCACAGAACCTGTTTGTTTACGCTGCTCCTTTGTCGAACAAAGGCCGTCGCTCCCATCCTCCAGTGAAATGAACTACTGCCGATTTTGCTCTCCATCTCCCCCCACGCCATCTGGGATGTTTTGTTGAGCTGCTTCTTTGCCAAAGAAAGGCCGTTGCTCCTGTCATCGGATGATATGAACTCTCACCACTTTCACTCTAGGTCTCCCCACCCACCCTCCTTACCCTCCTCCTCCACCACGCGTAGATCGCTCCTGAGGAACGCACCCCTGCCTCTACTCAGGCCTCTCCAACCACTCCCTCCCCAGCCTCAAAAACTCGTCCAGATTGACATCAACCGGGCATCGGTTCTGGTTAATCTCCGCCTGCTGCCTGGAAACCTGAGCTCTATACTGATTGTTACGGCGCACCGCCCCATCCAGATCAACCTCGACTCTCCTCTTTTCCTTATTCAACTGCATTATCGCCGCCTGCAGCTCGGAGTTCTTCCCGTCCAGTTGATCGCATCTGTCCTTGAGCTTGTTGTAGTTTGCCTGCAGTGCGTCGTGAACAGATCGCGACAGGTCGTATTCCCCTTGCAGATGGTCCCTCTGTTGCTTGACGGTATCGCAACAAATGTTGGACTCGTGAAACCAATCAATGATGATGCTTGCTTCGTCCCGGGTCAAGTGGTAGACTTCTGGCTCTTTACGGCGCGGATCTTCGTTCTCGGGTGGGAATTTTGAGTCTGAATCATCGGTTTCGGGCACAGGCGGCTCCGGGTTAATGGTCTTGTTCGCGTGGGCGTGAACTTTCCCGTGGTCGGGGTTGTTCGCGTCTGTCTCCATTGCAATTTCTTCGATGGTCTTCTCGTCGTCCACTTTCTTGGGAATGTCGCAGTTTTTCCCACGCGTCAAGCGAAGGCGTGATCGCACGGTTTGCATACGCTGGCCGAGCCTGCCCATGGTTTTCGTCGGAAAGTGTGAGTTTAGGCAAATGTGAGATTTGGGAGAAGAGGTGTGTTCTCTCGATGAGGGTGGAGGATTCGACGAGCACCTTCTGGTGCGACGGGGCTGGATTGATGAAGATCTGAACGGTCGGTAATATGAATATATTTGGGGTGAGGTTCTCATCCTTTTATGTGGAGCCCATATTTGAACAATCTTTGCGCCTCCGAACTTTCCCATCAAGCCAAGGAAGAGGCTTTCGTTTGTCAGCCATGCCTCGTTCAAGGTTTTGCCACATGGACGTGGTGATTGAGAGGGGGATACGTCGAAAAACAAAGTCTAATCGTACACATGTTGTTCACCCCTTTGCTACTCCCTCTTTAGTTGTTAAGGTTCAGAATCGATGCAAAATGGGTCAGAAACTGGCAATTGCAGTTTCTTCAGAGGTTCACGGGCTGGAACACGCTGTGTCTTGAACCTGGGCTGTTTTCATGATGTTACAGAATCACGAGCGGCCCGCATGGTAACGAACTTGTCCAACAGCCTTCTCCTCTTGCTACTATTGTTGCCGCCATTATCATCTTGTGAGTCCGCGTTATCCCGCGGTCGTTTCGGCAATCTTTGGACGGATCCCAAGCCAACCCCAGCGGGCCTGCTCGTGTTTCCATCGTCATCAGGCGAGGCTTGGTCGTCCGCTATCGATGGCGCAAGGTTCTCAAGGCCTGATCGGGATGGCGTGCGACATATTCCCGGTGTGGTGGCGAGCGTGTCTTGGCTTATCGGATCATTATCTGGTATCTCTGACGGACCACCAGCTGAACGGTGGTTAACAATGAGAGAAGGAAGTGCAGTGCTAGCGTCGTCGGAATATGAAGTTGTTGATGTAGAGGTTTGGGAGTCCTCGATGATCTGTGAGGGGCCGGGGAGGACGGCTCTCACTCTGCGCTTCAGTCTTGTTTGTAGGCCGATTATCACTCCACCGTGTGGGCAATTGCCTGGGTTGACTTCTTCTGACTTGAAGAGTTTGTCCAAACACTCGAGTTTGCCCTGACTCTCAATGATATCTGTCAAGTCTGCTAAGCATGCCCCCAACAGGCCCTTTTCAGCTGGCATGGAGTTCCAGTCCGACTGTGTTGGCTTGGCGGCGGAGTTGCTCGCGTTGAGGTTGGGCTTGATGATGTCGCCAAAACCGCAGCCAAAGAGTGTCACGGCTCGGATGGACTTGGCAAAGTCGGTCCAAGTCCGGCCATAGTCCGGTAATGATGCTACTCGAAGATACAATGGGTCTCTTGTCGTAGCAATGTCTTTAAAGTCCCAACCCTCGATTTTGCCACTGCCTCTTGGCTTCGCGTTGATTCCCTTGGACGATGCAGCCGAGTGAGCTTGGGAGTCGATAAGCTTTTCCAAACTCTCGTAAAGCTCGACAATCTTGTCTTCCAGTGTGGTAAAGGTGGCTGTCGTCTCGGTTTGCTTTGTCAATCTTCCGCTTGAAATGATAGTTTTTTCCTGTGTCTTCTCCTCGCGGTAAAGCCAAAGGCTCCTGTTGTCCTTATTAAGCAGAACGTCCAGTGAAGAGTCAGATCGGAAACGCGTGGGTGACTCTTTGAACGCCTCGAAGTCAAAAAGGAATTCAGAGCTGAACTTGTCAGACCGGCAATGCTCGAGTGACGCTCTGACCAGGTGCAACAAAGCACTACTGCCTCTGACAAGCCAACCTCGTTTGTCTTCTTCATCCCAAAAGATCAGGTATTTCTGGTCTATCCACCTCAACTTGGCGATATATCCTTGCTTCGTGATGTGAAGGGGAATGTCCTTCTTGCCAATATTGAACTGACAGCCGCCGGTGATTATGTTGCCGAGAGATAATGAGACCTTCTCCAGAGAGAACTCACGACCTGGGAATGGTAAAGCTGAGTTACGGACATTGTAGTTTGCGTCCTTGTCTCCTGATTCGTGTTTGTGTTAGTCTGGTTCGATTGTTGTCGTGGGGATATGGTTCTAAAGAAAGGAGAGGGGCATCCTGGCCTGAAAGCTTGATGTGACGACTTGAGAGAGACTTACCGGCCATGCATAACGCTTCAGAACACCATCCAATTATATGTCGACTTGAATGCAGCCTCTCCAAGCTAATATAATCCTTGCTCCCATTATTCACAGCATCACAGTACGATATTCTCCCCAAAGGGTTGTGGTAAAAATGCCAAAGGACAATGCCGCCGGTGAGCTCAACAGGGGCAAGCATGGTGGCAAAGCCTTTGAGATAGTAGCGCCCCATGAACTCATGCAGCTTGGGAGTATCCATCAGGCCTGCTGCCATATGAAGTGGCATTTCGAGACCCGTGTTACGGCATGGTCGGTCTGAGATGGGGAATCCCTTGACGATGACCGGATTTCGGAACATACCCTGCCAGCACTGTCCCAACTTGTCATCAGATATGCCCTGTCTGGGCTTGGTGATATTGAACCTCATTTCCCACACGTCAGATACCGAGTCAGAACCTTTCCCTGTATAGTGAAGATATGGTTCACACCAGGCTAAATGATATTTGTCCGGAGATGCTCGCAGAGCGGCAGTCAGCCATCCGAAGATCTCTCCAACTTCTCCCAAGAAGTCGACTGTGCCTTTGGCCTTGATCCTGATTCCCAGGCGTCGATGCACTGGCTCCTGTATCAGGTTTGCGGTGACTTCTGATCCGTCTGGGAGTTCCTCTACTCGGGGTCAGTATCACGTTGGTACAAACTTAAGTAGTAGATAGACTGACCCGTAGAGCTAGCCTGGGTATCGGGTGCAGAGCATATTGCATTCATGACGTAAAGCCCAGTGATCGGCCATGTCTGCTGTATGTATTCCGCACAAGGTAGAGCCTGGGCATCTACGTCGAGCCCCGTCAACGTGATTGTTGTGCTTAAGAGCTCACTGCTGCTCTTTGGGGACGACCTTTCTGGATATTGGTCGTTTAAAAAGGTAACCAAATCAAGGTCGGCGAGAAGATACATCGTGTGGCTATCAGAAGGCCGATAGCGACTGATCTTTAGCTTTCGGTGGTTGCGGTAGCGTCCCCGAATCCGTGACCCGATAACGCTAATTGCATCAAGAGGGCTAGGAGGGCTCTGGTAAAGTACTTTGGCTATGGACGAAAGTAGCCACGTGTAGGCAGCTGAGCCGAATACTGCCTCATACTTGGAATTGTCCAGCAGTGTGCCAGCACTGTCTCGACTTGTAGGTTCGATCCCCTCTGGTGATCGAGAAGCACGTTTCGGGATTGCGTCGGCATTGATGCTTTTATCGGCACCGGTATCAAGCCAATCTCGAATTCGAGACGATGTTGGCTCAGAATTAGATCCCCTGTGGCCCAATGGCTTGACAGAGCTATTCTCCACACAGCCCGTGATTGATGCCTTGAATCGATTGGATATGTCCCTAGAAATATTATTTTCAATCAGCATTTGTCCGGTTGCTCCAAGGTACGATCCTTACTGCCGAAACTTATAAACCAAATACATCGCGTCCATGTGCGTTTGAGTCGACCCTTTCTGGCCGAGCCTCAGAGCAAAGGTAGCCAGCAAGCTGGGCAGACTGTCGAACATCCGTCTAGCATGCTCCTTCTCAACGTCAATGTCGATCTGACGGACTTGGCTGGCGAGACTCTCCGCAAACTTGGATTTGAAGACGTCTACATCGAAATCTTCAGCGTCGTCTTCATCTGAATAATCTGTCTCGGTATTAAATCCCATTCCTGTAGGATCGCCATCTTCCTGGGAAAGCCCCACGCCCTTGAAAGGCTCGAATAGAGTCTTAGGATGCGGCCTAGTTGCTTGGTTTGGCGCAACCCTCTGTGTAGGAGATTGTGAAGGTCTGTCTTGATTTTTGCTCGTAGCTCTCGGCCCTTTATCAGTCGGGTTTTCGCTGGTGAGGACTTTGGCGCGGCATAATCCAACGTTTAAGCTATTCTCCACAGCTTTCATAGATGCGGACCTCGACTGCTAACTGTCAGCGAAGGTTTTCTCTCTATTAAGATGCTGGGGTTCTCCATACGCTCTTTTTCTTTAGTAGTCTAGTTTCACCCATTTGGCTTGGGGGAGGGGCAACTGACGAAGCTGGCGTGGGAAGCTGCTTGTTATGAGTCGGTCCATTTGGAGTAGGCTGGCCTCTTTCATGATCGTGTTCACTTCAGGGTGTTGTGAGTAGTTATTCCTATGAAAAGCAGGGTAAGCCGGCCCTGAGGACCCTCAAGACTGACTTCTTGTCCAGGTGCCGTAGTAGTAGCTCCTCTCGGTTGAACGTCCTATCACACCCATGGCAGGGAAACTTGGGCTCGTCGTGGGTAGCTTTGTGACGGCTAGATGTATGGAACGGCGTCAGCTTAAGTAGAAAAATACTCGTAGATTTTCGGCGGCTGCTGTTTACCTCAAATATTCAGCAGTCGTGAAGGTCTATGAATCATGAGTCGAAAAAGTGTTAAAAGAGGCGAGGAGAGGGTGCATACCTTGGGTGGTTTGCAAGTATTGCAAATATGGATCGGGACGCCCAGTGTTGGGAGAGGTCGCGTGTTGATCGCTTGTTTGAGAGAGCCCTCAGTAGCAGAAGAGTAAGAAGGGGTGAGTGAAGGCCCGTCGGACTGAAGTCGGTTCGAATTCATTGGCAGCATTCGTCTTGTCCCGCTGACCGACGCAGACGACGAGGGGCTTGGCAAACCACCTAATTGTTCCATCGCAAGATTTAAGAATTAGTTTGACAGATATGGGAAGAGGTTGATTGCGGTTTGGGAGTCTCCAAGTGCACAAGGCGTATGTAGGCGTCTGCCAGTGCTGTCTTCAGAAAGATCCCGGGGAGAATAAAGAAATGCGATTAGAGAGGATGAGAAAAGTAATGCGACTTGGGTTGAGTCACAAGCGACGCGATGGCGTCTCAGCCACCGCCTCACTCTTGGTATTGCCTGCATCTGCATCTTTTGGGGGAAATGCCATCGCTTAATGCAGGTAGGGATTGGATGCAAAGTCTGGAAGCAAGGCGCTTAAATTCAGCTTTATCGGGCTTGCATAAAGGTACATCCCAATAAGGCAATTATGTCCTCTCTGTGAAAATGATGCACCCACATCGAGAGCAGTCTCTACCATACTGCATATCACCGCTAGTGGGCAGGGCTGCCTCGGGGTTCGCACGAGTGTCCACGCCTTGATTGACCAGACATACACTCCTCAAATACTTGAGTTAAGGCACCGCGGATGCGGCAGGTGCATCCTTAAAATGTCGGGCAAGAAGGTAGCATTCGAACCTCCACCAAATCGGTACTTAAAGCTCTCAAAATAAATTCACAGAGATAATATCGGGCTTACTGCCAAATGGAAATTTGGATGCATGTTCATTCTTAGTTCTTATAAACACAGCAATTATCAAAGCCTGAAACCCAAAAGCCTTTCCTCCCAATTGTCCTTCCGTCAGTAGACTTCAAGACTAGTACCATGGATACCATCCCCCCTTTCCTCCAATAGCCAGCATAGGCCGTGATCGACGTCAAGTCCAGCCGACCAGTCCTCATTGTTGACTTTATAACACGCGACATGAAATGTCTAATCACAGGATAGAAAGACGACATAAATCAGAGCCAGCATGAAAAGCCCATCCTCATGGTATGATATAACATGACATGATGTAAAAATGAACAAAGACCCATCGAAAAAAAACTATGCAAAATGGTATCATGCAAAAACAAGACAAACAAAAGCAAGAAATGACAACACAATGAACAACAATGAGCAAAGAACCGCTGAAGTCCGATCGGCAAGGTACCATCGGCCACAAGGACGGAATATCAACAAACCCCAGCCGCCCATAAGTTGAGATTTCACAACATCTAAAATGCAGGACAGGAGGAAATATGAGTAAAAACTCCCGACACCGTTGATGCTTGATAAGATGCTATGCAACCCGTATCCAAAGATGCTTCTCGGTCCAGACCTGACATCGGGTGCGACCGGCGATGACAAAAAAACCGGCGTGAAAAAACGTGATCGGAGCCGGAACATGCAAATGAACGCAGCGATGTGCAAAATAGCCGAGCTCGGAATGCTGTGTAACCTTTGGAAAGAGAGGTCACGGGTAGATTGATGTTGGGTGGGTGGTGGGACAAGTTGCAACCACACTCTCACGGAAGGGTCCAGGCCGAGAACCCAAAAAACGATATGTTGATGACCCTATTGGCTGGAGGGTGCGATGCTGACACCAGATAGGCCTGCCTTTGCGATGCCAGGAGGGACAGAGATGCAGTGTGTCAGACATGTGAGACTGTCTGATAGGAAAAGATATCGACAAGCGGAAGTTTATTGTTGCTTTGTGTCTTTGGTGTTCTTGCCGTGGTGGCGATGTTGTGTTTGCTGCTGATGGTGCTGATGCGAATGGTGGGTTGAGCTTTCAGTGCGCTCCCGTTGTCGCCCTCTAGGTTCTTCCTCGTCTTGGCTCGAGCTGAATCTGCGCCTGTCCTCCTCATACCAAGCACTGAGAGGCTTGCCGCCAAACATCAGGTCATCATCTTCGATGACAGTGGTCATCATCCATGAGTGGTTGTTAAGGTCCATTTCGCTGGTGTTGGCGTCTGGAACATGGAGGTTGGGGACGAGCATGTATGACTGGGCGCCCATGTCGTTTGGTGAGCTTTGTGGAGACGACATTGATGAAGAACAAGTGTTGAAGTGGTGGGGGAAATGGTCGATGAAACAAAATATATTACCACGTTGCACGCAAAGGAGGGGTTCGTCTCTCTTTGTTGCTTTATGTGCTTTGTGAGGCTCTGGTGAAAGAAGTCGGCGTCTTTGTGGTGGTGGGAGAGTGGGAGAGGCGAGGGGGCGGCCTGCCTAATAAGGCAAACGGAAGGCTCAGTAAGGGCGATCCTACACAAGTGCCTTGTTGGGGCTGGGTTGCCGTCTGACTAACTTCGCAGTGACACAAGTCATCAAAATGCTTGACCAGCAGGCAGACCTGAAAATGAGGAGGCGGTCAGAGGATGGTTGCAGAGCGGGGCGAGATAGGTACATACGTGGTCGGCAGGAGGGCACAACTCACTGGGTGTTGGTGGGTGGCTGCCCGAGACAAAAAAGACCAAAAAGCCGAGATGACTGCTCGAGTTCTCCAAGGCGGGCTGGCTGACGAGGCACGTTTGTTTGTGCGTCGTCAGGTCGCGGGGTATGGGTGCTGTCCAGAGGGTTGGGCAAAACGCGGGGTACAGCAGGGCAACGTTTCGCCAAAGTCAGAATGCTTGCCTCGCGCGGGGTAAAAACGGAAGTGTGGAGTTGAGTTGCCGGTCTGGGAATGTTCGAGTGCCGGGATTTGGTTGGGTGTCAAGACAACGAAGAGGTCAAGGACGAGGTGGTCGTCGGGATATGATATCGATATCGGTGGCTGCGGCTGCAAATTACAGAACACGGGTCTTGGTCGGCGCGATTTGATATCCGACTGTTTTTTCACTTGGTGTTGAAGACTTGGCGTGGGTGTTGGTGTACAGACACGCTAAAAGAGTCAGATGAAGGAACAATTGGGATCTCGTGGGCAGGATGGGCGGACAAACCAGCTAGATAAATAAATACAAATACCTGAGCAGTCAGATCACTATGAAAGTGATCAATTATTCGACACATAAGCGTATCGGTCGGATCCTGGGCAAAAGCGAGCAGGGAAACGCGACAAAGCTGGGTGATGACGTTTTGGTGAGGCGGATGGACAGAGCCGGAGTATCGCCGCCGCCACTGCAAAGAGAACTGCTGAAGAATTTTCAGGTTTTTTCTGGAACACGGAACTGGTTCTGATAATAGGACCTCAATTCTTTTCGGATCTTTTGCTTGCAATGTAGCTAGTTCTTTGCGCAAGCACGAATCCAGGCTTGTGGAACACTATGTCCCTGTCAAAATACCGATAGAGGAAGAGACGCCGTTGCTTGCCCTGCTTGTACCACGCCCTAGCCGCCAGTGTGAATCGCGGAAGCTAATAGCTGTTTATTTGCAAAAGTCGCAGAGATAGTAAAGACAGTGTCTCACTCTTCCTCGAGACTGGAGCGGTGTCCGGATGGGCGAGCCCTGTTACACTAGCAGCTGCCGGCGATCGGAAGCGCTAAGCGGGACCTGCTGGGGGGTGCTGCATAGGGACGCGGGAACGGTTGTTAGGGTTGCTGAACTACCACTGATAGTTCAAACTATGACGCAAATCTGAACCTCAGCGCTGGAATTCCCCTATTTTGTGACCCGGATCTGGTTTTTTAGTCGATGTCGGAGTTGAAGATCCAGGGTCTCTCAGGACAATCATCAGAAAACCTGACGATTGCAGATGTGGTGTTGAAGATTCGGTGTGTTATCGCCGATGGTTAGCGGGCTGTCTGGACACAACACCAGATGCTATTTGAGTGGCGGCTCGTAACCCCAGTCACACGAGATCCCAACGTCGAACTGTCGTGTATCGCTATATCAGCCGACACAGGCGCGTAGGTGAGTATCATGGTTCAATTGAAGATGAGACCAAACAGTGTATGAATAGGACATGACGGGGACCTGCCCTTTATTATGATTTGAAAATGGCGAAAAATTCCCACGATATTCCCGACAATAATAACAGCGTCAGAGATCAGGTTAACACCGACCCATGGCCGCTTTGGGCAACGGTTGCCGAACCCGAAGTTGGGAGCACACCTCGTCGGGACTCGATGACATGCATCCTGTGCGACATTGTTTCGTGTCTTGAAATCCCATCTTCCGTGAGATGTTCCTGTGTTGTCAACGGGTCGTGATACTGGTCGGCTACGACAATCGGGCGCCGACCGCCGCCAGCCTGGCTCCGTTTCGCAGTTGAGCCTTAACAGAGCGACGGACTGAAAGCTTGCCATAGGACTGAACATATATTTTTTCTCTGTGAGTGATGGTCTAGGTAGCACTTATGGAAATGTATAGCCTCTGCATGTAAGTGATCATAAACACCCAGCCCTCATTACGACGACAGTTGGTTGGAAATGCCTTGGCTGGGGTTGTCGTCCAGTGACAGCGATGCCATTTGCATCCAATACCGCGTGTAGGAAACTGTCCTTCCTGAAGCGGACATCCGTGCCTTGATGTGAGTTTACAGTCATCTAGTGAGGCCCTACGCCTTCCTTCTTGGTCACGTATGTTATCTCTAAAAACTGCATAGAATTCTATATAGAAGATTGTTTATCAAGCTTCGATTCACTGCAGGTTAATCGCCAGTATTAGAAGTCCAAAAAGCTATCCAGCAATGCCTTTTGCGTTTGATGTGTCTCCGTTAGGCCATCCCCACCCCACCGTTTTCTGCCCTCTCAATGCTCCGTCACCCTGAACCCAGCACGATCGTCAATTTCTCCACCAGCTCAGAAGACTACAGAACATCACATGCAAATATTGCGCGGCTACAAACAGAGTATCCAGCTTGAGATCAGATCATGCTCCAAAACTGCAATTCTCATCGTGATCATAAAGTCACTCTTCTTAGTACTTTTCCGGGCGTCAGCTCACCTCAGTTGCCCACGGCTGCAGCACACGTTCCTCTGGGCTCGCTCTAGAACCCTTGTGCAGCAACCCCAATCTCGACGCACCTAAAAATAAGCCCATCTCCAACCACCACAATTGCACCTCTCACACTCTCAGCGCGATCAAATGCAAGAATTGGCCCGACGGTGGGAGTTTATCATCCCTAGCATATTCACGACTGCACGGATCTCCCCACTACTACCCCACATTTTCCATCAGCAGCACCCGCCCGAGCTTGCGCCACACTTAACAATTAACCACATTTGCGGGATTACGAATCCCTCTTCATCAGCGCTTCAACATACCCAAAGGCATGGCATCGATATGACGATTTCT
This sequence comes from Triangularia setosa, assembly GCA_033296915.1. NCBI lineage: Eukaryota > Fungi > Ascomycota > Sordariomycetes > Sordariales > Podosporaceae > Triangularia > Triangularia setosa. The sequence goes on along the minus strand of MU866531.1, from coordinate 2,231 downwards.
CCCGTCAAAGCATCTGTATGTAAGGAAAATCAGGGGACTTGGCCAAGTTTGTGGGGTACATAAAGCTAAGGTTTGTTTGTCCCTTTGCGCCAACTTCTGGCCTTGATCACGCAAACAATGACGTCACGAGGGAGGACCAAGAGTCCCCGGATTTGGGAATTGGGGGCCCGATGATCGGGGGTTTGGATCTTGAAATACCGAGGGATTGGTAGAGACGGCTAGGTAAGGTATCGTGAACACTAATCATGACCATCGGACTATAACGAGTTGGAGAATTATGGAGGAGTACTAGTACCTGTAGGAAAGTGACCAAAGCTGCGATGCCAAGGCTGGGAGATGTACACTGACCGTCGGCTTGGTTTGGGGTTCACATGCCAAAACACAAGGGTCATAACAATGATAGAAAAGACGAAGGCAATGATAGAAAGGTTGAAGGTAACGCTGAAATTAACTTTACCGTTCATATTGGTGCAACAAGGAAAGTGGACAGCCACAGTGCGAGACGGTGGACATGAGAACTTGGGACAGCAGAGGGGAAGTTGATGATTTGAAGTTTATGGGTTGGGGTGTGAGAGCTGCTGCCTGTTCGTCTGGCTATCTGCCTCGCTTGGGGCATCACCAAGGGCATTTCAGCGCTCAGGCCAAAATGCACCCCGGGTTAGCAAAAAAGACCCACGAGGACGTGATCCTTTGGCTTGGAACTATACCTAGGTAGACTTCGGGACCAGATTTTTGATACCTAGGCCGTTATGCGAGTTTAATTGCCCCTGAAATGGAAAACCCAGTCACACGAGGAGTTAACCAATAAGATCGCTTTTTAGCACGCAGATCAGCCAGCATAACTTATTTCTTCGTACATCATGTTGCCTTTTAACTCAACAAGAACCGTTGCAAGGTAACACCGTGAACGAGCTGGATAAATTACCATGTCAGATCGGACTACAAGGAGATCTATATCGGACTACAAACAGCAAGGAGATATATCACGGGCATATGGTCATGCTTGGCTAGGTAGGAGTCTTGATGGGTCGCGGGATACCTAGGTGTATAAACGGTCTTGCAATGGCCACCATTCTTCACAAACCATCAACTTCTCAGTCTCATCTCCTGCACACCACAGTCACCACAATCACCACAACCATCACAGCCACCACAGCCAAACTCACACTCCCAACCATCCACCATGCAACTCACCACGCTCATCCTCTCCACCAGCCTCGTCCGCCTGCTGACATGTGGGCTGACCACCTAACTTAGATTGCGTTGCTACGGGCAACTCAGTCGAGTGCAGAAGGGGCTGCCCCAAGCCCTCTGACCCGTGCCAGTACGCCGAAGACGACGGCAGCTGCAGCTACGGGTATGCGGCGTGCCTCCAAAAGATGGGCTGTGGCGGCAGAGCAGGGGAGTTGGATTGTGCCGGAACTGCCACCGGTACGTTTTTCTCCTCATCTTGGTTGAAGCTTTTTCGCCTCTGAGTCGTAATATCTGGCTAACATCAAGATGCCAAGGTTGCGCGGTCGCGTGCTGATGATTTTCTTGGTCGTATATGGCTCACGGGTATGGCTTTAATGTTGTTTTGAAACTGGGCGGTTAAGAGAAGGATGCATGCCTTGTGCTGCGCTTTGGATGGACATTCGAGCTCCTGATCCTGTCTGGGTGGCGGATCATAAGAGCTGGGTATACGTGTAAGAGACGAGGTTGATGGTGTCTCCTGCTCTTTACTTAGGTACCACGGTATACCAGGCTATTATTCTACCTAACTAGTTCTTAATAAAAAAAGCTAAGCCTCAGAATAGTAGCCGGGGCATATAAAGCCAAGCCAATTAGGAACCTGGAGACAGAAACCTGGGTGCCACCTCTGGACTTAGACTATACCACAACAAAAGACTAGCAGACTTCGAATCCCGACTACAGGAACAGACACTACACAATGGCAATGGACCAGAGACACCAAAATATCCACCGGGACAAATTAATCAAGAAGCCTACAATAGACTATACAGGCGTTTCCAGAAACGGAGACCAAGCCGAAGATCTATCCACCCAAAAGAGCCGACAGTTATCGAGAAGGCAGCCACAACCATTAATCAGTGGGTTGTCCAAAATCAGGTCCAGGCAAGGAGCCAGAAGATACCCTCGTGTGACGATCCCCTGTCCAGAACCTCTGAAAGGGATACCGGTTGAAGGCGAACTTCTAGATAATGGATCGGTGCAGCTAAACAGTGCACAAC
>MU866530.1:0-19087 GCA_033296915.1 Triangularia setosa | reverse complement strand
GGGTATAAATTTTTACGCCTTTTTTTAAAATAACGATAAATAGATAAGACGCTTTGCTTTTTCGCCCCAAACGCCGTTCAAAATTGCCCAACCAAAACCACCCAACCAAACAAAAGCCCCCCCCCCCCCCCCAGCAGGCAGCATTCTAGAAAGCAATCCGACGTTTCCGCCCCGTATACTTGGATGTAGCCTTGACAACTTTGCCCTTCCTCTCCATCTGCTCCTTCTTCTTGATGATCCATTGCTTGCTCCCCTTCTTGATCTCCCCCTTCCCGCTCTTGGCCTGCTTCCGATTGTCCACCACATCCACCCCCTCCATGTTCTCAACCACCCCCGTGATGTCCCCGCTCTTGGTATTAGCCACCGCGCTCTGCCCCGCCGTCAGGACCAGATAGACTTTCACATTCTTCGTCTCGGGATCATCCTCCAACAGACCCGCCCCAAACCCTGCCTTCACCGCCGCCGAGGTGATCATCTGCTTCTGCACATCATTCTTGGGATAAAACTGACACACCGCCCTGCCACCCCTCTTCAGGCTCTGATACAGCCCCCCGAAAAACCTCGCTAGTCTCTGCTGTGGGCTTGTCTCGCTGCTTTCCGCGTTGCAAAGCCATTGGATAGCGCTGATGCTAATCGCCGCGTCGAAAGTACCCGCTCGGAAGGGTACACCCTGCCCAATGTCGGCGAGAAACAAATCGCCTTCTACATCGCGCTGCAGAGCAACGTCGAGCATGGATGGAGAGATGTCCATCCCGATCCAGACGTGGGGCCCGCCTTCTTCGGGCGGGATGTCAGAGAGGATTTCCCCAGAAAGGCCGGAGCCGCAGCCGACGTCCAGGATGAGGGAGGGGGTCTTGACGTCGAGGAGCTCGAGGGCGCGGCGGGTCATGGAGGCTTGGATGTTTTGGATGCGGGAGGAGGTGGTGTACTTGCGGGCCTCGACGTCGTCGTAGTGAACGTCGGCTTGGAGGGTGTCTTCGGGGCGGGACATGGTGGGCGATTTGTGCTGGGGGGGTTTGAGGGTAGTATGGGTGGATTAGATTGTCGGGTGTAGTTGTATATGGGCCGCAATTCGAGATGCGCTCGAGAGGTGTGTGGAGGAGTCGCTGGTTGTAAGTCAAGTCGCAAGCTCTGGCTGGGGGGCTTTGGAAATTCTACGATAAGGATTTTTTGGAAAGATTGTGGTGGGGTAGATGGTTCTGCAGGGTTCTCAGTGCGCTGGGCGACACAGTGAATTGCGCCGTTGGACTTGTCTCCACAAGTCAAGTGAAATATGGGAACATACGGTAGGCATATCTAAATGTGTGTTTATTATTAGAGGTGTCTGCCCCTACATCTTAAAGAAAAGAACGCGCTGTTTACTCCAATGGTTTGGGAGTCCTCGAAGTCACAGAAAAAAGTCTTATCGTTATCTTATCGGGATCAATAATGGACCGAATCCCGATAACTTGAATGCTGGGAGTAGGGACATTGCTAAAAACAGGGCATGGGTCGCCTAAATGCGGGAACGCGCCAAGCTTTCAATTAACACGCGTTCGCTTTCAAGGGAAGCTGCCGTTGACGTCGTTGAACACCTATGTTAGAAACAGAATAGGCATACAAATCCGGCATTTACGCCTATTAGGATATCCTACACGCCTATTCAAGTGTCTCGATAGGCCTTATTCTTTCCAAACAATACTCCTCCAAGCTATCCAACCACGTCTGTTTCTTCCTCTTGAGACGCCTTAAACTATCTCCAATAGGCCTCTTTTTTTCTTCAATACGCCCTCTTTTGTCTCCCCATAGGCCTCAAAAAAGCTTACCCAACATGTGGATCTTGCCGCTGGTGGGCTATCTCGGCTCAGTCGTGGGCTTTGGGTTCATGACCTTAGCCATAGGTATGCTCCCTTGCATGAGTTCGGACTATCTTCGAACGCCTCCTTGTTTCTTATATACGCCCCTATAAATATTCTCCCTACGCCTTTAGGGCCTCTCACTATCGTTCGAAGGCATACCAATATCTGTTGAGTGCCTTCAGATTGCACTGACACGCCTTCAAAATGTAGCTTCCGGTCTATACTACCTATCTGAGCTCGTCGAGGAGCACACCGTGATCGCCAAACGCTTCCTCTCCAAGCTCATTTACTCGATCATGGCCCTCCAGCTCCTCCTCTGCGTCGTCGACCGGTTCCCATTCTTCCTCACCGTCCTTGGAATCTTCTCGCACTTTATTTACCTAGGCAACATGCGGCGCTTCCCCTTTGTCAAGCTGACCGACCCGTTGTTCCTCGCCTCCTGCGGTTCGTTACCCCTGAACCCCCTTATCCCACCCTACCCGCCCATCCCAGCCTCAGAAACTGACAGCTCTACCTCTACCAAACAGCTCTCGTCCTCATCAACCACTACGTCTGGTTCAAGCACTTCTCCCATCACCAGGAACGTGCCTACCAAAACATCTCCTACTACGACTCCCCCGACGACATACCCACCTTCACCGAGATCGCTTCGTACTTTGGCCTGTGCGTCTGGCTCGTTCCCTTTGCGCTGTTTGTCTCCCTCTCGGCAAGCGACAATGTTCTTCCAACCATGGGCAGCAGTAGCGGTGGTGTTGGGGATTTCTCGTCTTCGTCGGTATCATCATCAGGCGGCAAGAAGAGAGGGCAGGGGATGGCAAAAGCGCTGGTGGACGGGGTGCTGAATACCATTGCGGAAGTAGGGAGCATGATGGGGTTGAAGAAGTCAGAGGACAGGCTCTAGCAGAGCCGAGGCGTCAGGATGGCGGATACGACTACGACGGAGGCGGCGGCGGCCACGGGATATAATTCGGGAGGTTGGAGAGACCAGCCTGTGTTCTGGGACGAAGATTTGGAGAGGGATGCCGCGTGGGGGTATGCGGCTGCGCACCGCAAGAGGCTCGCGAAGAAGTGAAAGGGGGTGATCAGCTGTGGGTGGGCAGGGCACGGCGAGCGAGCCAGCAAAGCCGTACGCGAGCGACGCCGGCCGGGCAAGATTCGGCGTGAGAGCACGCGGCGAGAGTGGGGGTTTTATGCGCGAGCACACGTTTTTGTGGGGGGAGGAAACAAGAGTAGGTGTTGTTTTCTTTGTTCTTGCACGCTTGAGATAGTATCTGAGCAGTGTTTGCTAACGACGACTGCCCTGGTTAGGAATGACATTGTTTAGACCGGAGACCCCCCTGGGATTTTGATCCCATATATCAATAGAGCCAAGCCGAGCTGTTGAAGCCGGGCGGCCGCCGTCTCCCCCCACCCCCCCAAAAAGAATATAACCAGGCTTGTCTCGGTGTTTGATCCCAACATTGCTGTCGTCCACTTGGTGCTCGTATTGCTGTCGTTACTCATGCCACGCATTTATCTGATGTCTGGTAATGTATGGCCTCCTCCTTAGCGCTAACTTGACATGGAGAGCCAGCTCCCCGTTGCTATCTAGGTGTCTACTTACAATGCGACTTTGCGCAATCAGCCCAGTATTTCCTTTGCAGTCCATCAAAGTCTATTTCCACACCCGCCACCTCCACTTTGGGCAGCTCGGCAAATCTTGTCCTGCCGTCCTTCTCTATTTCCATGATCAAATCCCTTTGGGCGTCGAGGTCTTTTTGGAGTTGGTCCAACTTGGAGGGGTCGATGCAAGTGCATTCTTCCCCATCAAGGATATGAATGCAGACTGCTTCTTTCTGTTTTCCTTTCTCTGAAGAGCTGGGACCGGTGTAGTCTTTGTGGAGGTTGGGAGTTGGAGGAGCAAGGTTGAGGCGGACATCTCCGGGCTCAGTGGTCATCCCATCGGAAGGGTCGTCGTATAGGTCACCTGGGTCTTCTTCAGAGTCCTCCTGGACAGCCCCGAGAACCCCGGCCCCCCTTTCTTGGTTCGTGGATCGGATACTTTGCCGATCCGTATCAGTCCAATTCCAGTTTGAGTTCGCCCTTTCCGACCCTCCCCATCTACTACTATCGGCGTCGAGTGCGTCCATGCCCGCCATGTGCATTGGTCTTATCCATGACCGACGAGAGATGGTAGTTTGGGACCTGTTTGACTGGGTTCTAATCTCGTCGTCTTCAGATGCTGTAGTGAAGATCTCTGTCCACTCGTCTCCAGACACAGAGGATGCGGAAAAAGACTCGTCGTCGTCTGTATCGGGGGTCGTCGACGATGACAGCAAGGCTTGGCTGAGGGCCTGGTCTAGGTCTGGTCCCGATCGAGGCGCAGATGAACGCATGGTGTCGTCGAGAAGGTGGAGAGTAGCTTCGAGCTGGGTGGCTGCTCGAACAGCCCCTTGCGAGGGGTCATGGGTTTCTAGCGATTGCGCCATCACGTATTTGCAGTAAGTATGTGAACAGGGTGTTTTTGGTTGCGTGAGATGCGCGAAAGCAGTCACGGCAGCGGCTCAGGGGCACCAGTCGTGCCATCTTATATGCCTACCATCTCCGTGTCTGCCATGGAATTGTGTCTTGACGTGCCCGACTGTGCCCACGACACTTCCCTTCCCCCGCTGCTGTACGTGGCTCATCCCTTCTGACCGACAGAAAATGGCGTCGAGGTGCGACGTTCTGCTCTTGGCCTCTCCCGTTTGTGGTAGGGAAACTAGATGTCCAGACTCAGACTGGACAGTTGGATTTGCTCCAACCCGGTTTGCCCTTGATAGTTCATGCTCACCGTGCTACCAAGCCAGTGGACGTGCGCTGTTGTCATGGACGCATTGCAGATTTGCAGGGCGAGCGAGTGCTTATTTCTTGCTGCTGTACCACCTTCACCGGGTCTTTTCCTGTCCTCTGACAGTCTGACAGAGACGCCAGTTCCCTCTTTATTACTTCATCTTGAGGCTCTGTCTGGGTTGGGGAACTCTTTTCTTCCACCGCACATCGGATAGGAAATATCCGGACTGCCCGAAGAATGCGCGCTTTCTCTACGTCCGAAAGCAGTGGCCGAACACCCGCATTCACCATGCTAGCTGTCTTCCAGTTACCTTCTTGCAACCGCAGTTCCTCCTAACACCACAGCATCGAGCCCTCCATAGTCTAGACCTGTCGTCCCCTTGGAGCCCCTTACCCAAACGCACCATTACTAAGACACATCCCACTCTCCCACTCTCGACGTCAATCTAGACGGCAAGCAAGGTCCTACAACCACAGCAGACCGCGCAACCGCGGGATCTCAGGAGCCACCGGCAGTCAGAAAACCGGACATGACGATAAGCATGTCTACTGATTGTCAAAAACACAAAACAAAACAGAGCGACAAAAGGATCCTTGCCTGTATCACACCTGTGTCTCCCATCCTCCCACTCACTTCGGATGTCTTTCCTTTCAACTTCCATCACAAGAATCATTTTACCTTTTTTCCCCACTCTATTTATTTCGCACAGCACACAAGCAGTAGTCATCAAACCTCCAACCTTGATTCCTCGTTTTGAAGTCATCACCACGAAAATGCCGCCCGTCTTCGGGTCAGTTTATCTAACCCTCTTCCCTCCGCATCTCGGCCTCGTGGGTGGCGCGTGCTACCACAACCCCCATATTACTGTGTGTGTGTGCCCCCCCTTTCCCCTTTTCTCTCTCCCGTCCACAAAACTAACGATTTGCAAAACCATACACAACAGGCCGAAAAAAATGCAACCGGTTAGCATAGCTTTACATCGGTCAAAGAGGGGACCCCTCGTGACAGAGCTGGTGAACCTTTCGTTTCTAGACCAGACTCGGAAACAGTCGGGTGTCGTGATACCGACCACCGGCCATTTTTTGAAATAGTGGGTAGTAGATGCCCAGCTCGAACCGCCTACCTGGTCATGAGCTACCTAGACAACATGCTTTCCGTCGACATGTTGGAGATTGAAAACCAAAAGACGAATGGTGGAAAAAGCCCCAGTCATTACTAATACGCACGAATGCTGGGGGTCATGGAACCGGGTGGCTTTCATGTCAAAAAGCCTACACATGTCTGGTGTGGGGAGGAGGTTGTGTAACGGGTAGGGGCCAGAAGTTGCCGACGACAAGCTCCAAAGACCAAAAACTGTCCTCAAGCAATGTAAGAATGCAGTTTCAATTTCTCCATATTAGCACGTTGTAGACGTGTGGGGAAAATGCAAAAGTGTATGCCCACAGCCAGAATCGAACTGACGACCTCATCATTACTAGTGATGCGCTCTACCACTGAGCCATGCGGGCCAAGCGGATTGGTTGAGTATAGTTCTGGTAACAGTTTCTAAGATAACAATTCCCCAACTGCGGCAGCCTTCATTCATACATCTCTCCAAGAACAGCAAACTCTGAATAGGACGGCGTTCCAAGCCGTTGATATTGTCCAGCCGGGCCCCTTTTTACCCGTTAACTCCCAATCTCTTGCCCACCCTGGCTGTCACTGCTCTGATGCCCTCTGAGGAAAAGCAACAAAAATGACAGCAACTGTGATATATATGACCTATCAGAGAGTGTAAGTGCCCTCTGACAATTATTTCTCTCCCGTGAAAGTGTCTTCTAGACCCGGTGGTCTAGAAGAGGCGGAACAACCTGGTAACAATTGACGACGTATGTGAATACGCATGACCGATAGGCCATCCGCGTTGAGAAACGTCGAATAAAGCGGAAATAGTTGATAGTCTGGGGTTAACAATACACAGATACTACGTTTGATCGTTAGCCACTACCTGTTTTGTGAATGTAGGATGTGAGATTGTAGCCGACATCGGCGGGAAGCTACCTCCCAGAACAGTCCAAATGGTCGAGGTGAATCACAAAGTCTTGTGAAGGATACGAGATGAGCAAGAGACAGACTGATTTGTAAAATTTTGTTCTGTCGCCCACCTGATGTTCAAAGCTTCATGAAGGTTATAATATCAGGTATGTGTATGAGTTCTTTCTTATATAATATCCAACCCCATGTCATTCTCTGCTCAAGATAGCAAGCGCAGACTCGAAAGTTCGATGTACCTCGACGAAGCCTGGCTTCAGCACATACCCCCAAGCGCCACCACAATGTTCATATAACACCTTAACGAAGGGCTATTGCAAGGTATCACAAAGTTCAGGCCAATCCTCATCTGTCGAGGAAGTGTCGACAACCTCGGCGGCAGCGAGGGTCGTACAAACAGACCTAACAGAAGTTGGATAAATACTATAAAGATAAGAATGTATAATGCAGGTACACACTGCGCAGGTATCTGATCCGCCGCACCATCCTCATTCCTCACAATGCTAACAACAAAGGTAGTCATGACCAGCCCCCTCAAACTCCACATATCCTCACGCCGAATTAACACCTGTCCTGGGTATACTAAAACAGACTCATGACTCCCCATCTCCACGGACTCGCCACAACAAATTTGAATACAGAACAAATATACAGGCCGGCCTGTGGTGAAAGAAAACAACGCCCAAACCTTCATTATGGACGCCTTGTTCATCCATATTGACACCGCAACTGGTATCAGGTACCCTCCAGCTCATCCCAACGCCCTAACTGTGAATGGGTAGGCCTTAGCCTGTCATAAAGACCCCCCTCTGATGACCCTCACCTGCCCTTGCCCAGCCCTTGGGCTCCCTGGCCCCCCCAACGGAGGCACTAAATATTCTGACGGACGTCTACTTCCACCTCCATACTCCGATGGCCTACGACTCCCAACTCCATCAAACCCACCCGCAACGCTTCCATGCCTCTCCCTGAACACCCTGTCCGGAGGCACCAACACGTCATCCCCCGTGTCGTCGTGATCCACCCCTCCCCCAGTCGGATGCCAAGCCGTGTTGGTAAACCCCTCTGTCTCCCTTCCTTGAACACCTCCTAGGCCCCAAGACCCAGGAACCCTCAGCCCAGACCTGATCCACAATATCCTGAACTCCTCCGCCAATACCACCCAACTCGTCGCAGCAAAGATGACCGCATTCCATAACCCCTGAAGAGGCAGCACAACCGCAGAGGCAAGGTTGAGCGAGTAGCTTGTCGTAGCGGGATAAATGAGGGCATAAACACGATTAATACTGCTCGGCGTCCAAGTCACCAGCACGGAGATGGCGAATACAAAGGAAGTGCGAAGGTAGGCGAGCTTAATCGGATCGAGGTTGACGAGCTTGTATCGAAACTTCTTCCATACTTGACCAATGTGCTCCAGCTTTGCCCTGAGTCTGTTTTTCTTTTGAGCATTGGCTGCAGAGGCAGACCGGGATCTGGGAGCGGAAGAGACACTCGATATCGTCTTGAAAGGGTTTGACTGTTGAGTCTTGGAGCAAGAATGTGAGGTCGGCGATCTGCCAAAGTCGGATTCATCGAGGGAATCAGCTGGCGATACCCAGGGGTGGAGCGCCGCTGCTGGTGGCTGAGGGGCGGTGGCGACGTGATAACGGGCGAGATGTTGATGTGGTGGTGGTAGGACAGAAGTGATACTGGATGCGCCAGTGGGTGTCAAGGGCGGGGTCGCCTCGTGTTGGTGATCTTGGGTGCTGTCGTCGGTCAGGGTCGAGGCGTGCGAGGAGCACTCTGCCGCTTCTGCTGTCACTTGAACCTCAGTCGTCACGGTGCCGTAGCATGCGCCTTGTCTGTCGTCGAGTTGGGTTTCCTGGTAGTGAAAATTCTTGTCAGTATATTGAACACTTGTACAGTCAAGCAAAAGCAGACAGCAGATAGAAGGGGACACGGAGGGGCACATGACGTAGCAGGGTGTGACAAATATCTCGCCCCACAGAGGGAGATCGCAAAAACCGAAAGAAGGAGAAAGAAAAAAGGGGCACCTTTTCTGCTGATCCTCTGAGGTCGGTGCCGGAGGCGTCCTTTGCTTGGTTGCTCAGTGTGAGGTTCCGCAGCTGGTTACGCTGGTGGAATACATGATAGCCGACTGCCACGTAGATGAGGGCAGACAGCGCGATGCAAGTCCAGATCGGTAGGTAGTAAAGAAAAATGCGCAACTGGTTGTACGTGTCGGCAATCCAGCACCACAGCTAGAGGCAAATGTTAGAATCTTGGCGCTGAAAATCTCAAGGCAGCAGGGAGCTCGTCGCAGGGGACGAAGCCGTAATATTGGTGTCAAGGTTGAACGTGATGGGACGGGAGCAACGGGGTAAGTGTCGCGAAATGGGATGAAAATAGAACTTACTGTTGCGTTGCCATACATATGTACATCTCCAGGTTGATGAAAGAGCATAACAACTGCAGGAACGGCTGGAAACCCGAAGCAAATGACGCAATAAATCCAGAGGTGCCTGTGGAAGTTGTTTGGGTTGTATGCCATGAAGAAAACCATGTACACATTAACGGCCATGGCAAGCGACCACCAAGGATCCGACTGCATAAACCTAAAGCACCCATCAGTATCTTCAGCAAAACAACTTGTCACAGCTCCAAAACAAACTCACATCTCAAGCAGAAAGGCCTGGACTCGACAAAGCCCAGAGTCATCGCCGGCGAGAATACCAGCATACCCGATCAGGCAGGCGATGCTGGCACCAACATTGGCAATGGAGGCAAATAGGATGAAAGTGTTTGGGACCGTCCGAACCCGCTTAAACATCCAGTAAGCCCAAAATATAAAGAAGACGCCCACCAGGCTCAGGGAGGCCCCAAACCGTTCCACATGTTGGATGGTTTCTCGTTCTGTCGATGTCAAATTCATGTAGCCGCTTTGTCCAGGGACAATCTTGAGAACGGCCATAGCGAGGAGAAGGAGGGGGATCAAGTGCTGGTCATGAACAGGGATATATTAAATCTCAGACTTTGTTGACAAAAGCGGAAGCTGGTGTGGTAGGTTTGCTTGACTGAGGCGGGGGGGCGGGCGCGAAGGCTCGGAATCCAGGTCAGGTCAGTATTCGACGTGGCTGCACTAGAAGGTTGAAGGTGCATGGGTGGGTGTCAATCCGCGAAATTGGGCGCTCAGAACTGAAGCTCGCTGGTTTGCTGGCGGGGCGTAAAGGATGAGAGAGCTGGCCAGCTGTGTCTCTTGCGGCTGGCTAGCTGGAGCAACCTGCAGCAACAAACCCTGATATGGACCTTTACAAAATTATGCGCAGCCTAGACTCTACCTCTCTGTTTTGAGCTAGTTACTTGGCTTCTGCTGGTATTTTTGTTTTGATATTGCCAACCTCGATGTTTGTTTCCGCGTTGGCGTGCAGTGGTGAGTGCTTCGCTGTCAGTAAGAGGACTGGATAGTTGCGTGGCCCCAGGTATCAGGATGAAGCCAAGATATGAGGCGTGGGAGCCAAGGCGCGGAAGTGACTGAAATGATGTGCCGGAGAGAGACGGTTTGTCTGGGGAACATGCGGCATGAGAGACAGCTGAACAACGGCAGCCACAACGAGTGGTGGAAACAAATCTGGGGAGGGGGGAAAGGCGACTAGCGACAACGTCCGAAACTTGCGGGTGCGTGTCTGGTTTTGGTAGGTGCGGACCTATGATCGAGTAAAGAGGGAGGGGATCTTTCCAACACGAAAAGGGGGCTGACTGTTGATGCTTCTTGGGTCCTGCATCAAGACGCAGTACCTGCACGCCACCTGGTCCCGCGAGCAAACCTGCCCTGATTTAAGATGCTGTGATTTGTCTTCCCCGGGGTGTCTAGCACCCAGGCCATGCCAGGCCTGCATACCTACGCAGCGATATTCAAGCCAAAATGACGGCGAAAGTACCGACTCGGCATTATGTGCCCTTCCGCATGGGCTAGACAAAAGCCACCACGGGAAAGGAAGACAATGAAGAAATAAGCATACAATGCTTCCAACTCGACCATTGCCAAGGCGGGATTGCGAGTTATTGTCTCTCCTCAGATACACTGGTTTCTGGCTCTTGTTCGAGGCCGTGCTCGTGGATGATGTCTGAGCTCGCTTTCCTCCTCCTCAGAGTGAGAGTGGGACTTGGCTCCAAATTGCCCGTGTGACTCGACACCTCGCCATTGCTGTGTGTGATTGGACATTCCAGCGGAAATCGACAGGATCACAGCATGTGTTCCGGCCGGCCCTCCTTGCTGGGTACCTCAGCTTGTAAATTGTTTTTAGACCTTTCTGTTCCATCAAGAAACCGAACTTTATCTCAGTCCTCCAGTCATTTCACCTAGCGGCTATGCCGTCTATCCGGGCGTTATGTAGGTTTGAATTATGTATGCATGTCTGATTCACTGTAGGCGAGTGTTGGGTTGGAGCAGAGCAAGAAAAGTGAGGTGAGTCCCAAAAATATCACATCAGTGAAAACGGTCTGTCAGTGGGGGACAGGCAACTAATGTCAACCACAAGAGAAGAAGCGGCTAGTTATCCGAAAAAACCCGTTGTAGAGAAACAAACATTCACCAACCGTTTGCTGGGCCGTTTCGTGGGCGTTCTTGGCACACTCATAACGAGGTGTGGGCTCTTGACGAGCAAACATAAAGTGAGCAAACATAGCCAGCGAACCAAAGCGATTGGCGAATGAGCAAGCCACAAATTTGCCTCGTTTTGAACCACTGTATTCTGGGGCTAGATGTTCGGCCCGAGGGAGGAAGAAACAGACGTCATCCCGTTCTTCTCGTCCGAGTCCCTAACCCAGTATTTACGCCCATGGTTTCAAGAGACGAGAAGATGACCATGGGCCAGCTTGAGTTGAGTTTCCCAGCTCCGGAATAAATGTCAGAGTTCTTGTAATCCCATACTCTATCTTCTGCAGACCAACTCATCCTCCGTCATCCTCCGTGTCTGATGTCACTTTTTTGGGTGGAAATTCCTCTCAGCTATCAAGTCCTTGAGAAAAGGACGAACGGGGTGACGGGCTGTGAGGACGTCGGTGGAGCAGCGGGGCGGAGAAAATGAGATGAAGAGGGAATTCAGAGCCCTGCCCTTCTCCGGTCAGAAAGGTCTAAAGCAAAAACAAATGGACTTTGGTGCGCTGCTGTGGAACTTGATTTCTGTGTGAAGCGATCGGACACCCGCATTCGCACAGGCAAGGGGTAATGCAAGCAACGGCTGTCGACCTGGGCTGCGTCTCGAGGGTGGCCTCCTTCGCCCCCTCCTTGAGTGACGATACTCGTCGTGATCGATTGGGTGCCTCTTACTTTCGATAGAAACTTGGCCACTGCACCGACTAAGTCGATATCCTGCGCTTCTCTTTCGATTTCTGCCTTATTTTTCCAGTTGATTGAACAACTGACGGTCAAGAGAACAAGAGGCGGGGTACTACTCGGGACCTTTTGCATCTCCTATTGATTTATGTAAAGTGAGATCCCGGCTTGGCTGCCGTCGCTATGCAACACAGAGAGCAGCGAGGTATGCACGAGACACAGGCATATCCTCGGCCTTCCGGAGAAGCGATGCTTCTGTCCTGTCCATGTCCTTGATTGTTTTGTCCCAAGCGTGAGAGTCAGACTTCCGCGATTTCTCCTTGGGCTGTCTTCAGCTGCCATTTGATAGTATGATTCGGAGAAGAAACTTCGGATGCCAGGATTAAAATTCTCCTGTCCGAGTCCAGCTCCACGGGCTGGCAGCAGCATCGGGACTGCTGTGTTCCAATGCAATTACAGCTCAGGAGCATCCTTGTTATCAGTCGACTGCCGACTGTATTCCAAGTGCGAATTTAGGGCTGTCAATTACCTAGGCATCAGTTCCCGCCGGGCTGGCTGGATGCTTTGTTGGACCAACTTTGTAATCCTGAGGAGAAGGCTTGTGGCCAAAAGATGAGGTTCACGCATTGGCCTCCAAAGTACCTGCAGTAGTTGGATTGTTAACCTGTCCATTCAGATGCGGTGTTGCTTTACGTAATTTTGTTTGCGGATAGTGAGCTGACGTTTTGCTGCAAGCCTCGAGATAGGACGAGACTGCAAACATCCCGTTCAGGAGCTGAGAAATGCCGGAAACCGTGGAATCTTCACCGCAACTCTCTTGGCGCATATGTGTGAGGTTCTGACCTCTGTCATGATTATCAAATCTGGCATCCAAATAGCTGAACAGAACACGGATAATACCTAGCTATGCCAGAAGCCACTTCGATCGCTGAATTCTAGGATACATTGTGAGAGCTGAATTTTCAATCTAGGTACCTATGTATGCATGTATGTATGTGCAAAGCTCTTAGCGGGTGTAGGTGCCATCGATAGTGTAATCTTTCTGCGGGCCATTGACGGTATACGCCAAGTTCCAGTTTATAAGGTTGACCGCCTTGAAGCAAAACTCGTACTTGACGTCGTAATAATCCTTGATGCACATGTGACCAGCTGTCGCTTTCCAGCTCTTCTGGTTGTCGTCCTCTGGTACCGAGAACTCCACCTTGTGGAAGAGGTAGTCGGCCCTCTTTTGATCATCAGTCTTGGCAAACCAGACAGTGAGTTCGTCCTTCTTCTCGTTGTAGCGCCAGATGTAGCGACGTGTGGCCCGGAATGTGAAGCCATTATCAGCTTTGAAATCACCTTCTTCGATGTACAGATATTCCATGCCAACATCACTGCCCTCTTTAACAATCTTGTCAAACTCGGCTTCGCGCCCATCCCTTGTGCCCTCCCTGAGCAAGAACTTGGCAGTTCCGCTAAAGTGACCACTTGGGTGACTGGAAAGCTTGCTAACGAGCTTTCTCTCCAATTTCCACTCTCCCAGCAAAGAACGGAACACGGCTTTTGCGACGAACTTTCCGGACGAAATAGCTGCCCATACAGTGGCTTCGGTCTGCTTCAAAGATTCGGTTACTTCAAGCCGTTGGAACTCGTTAAGCCTCTTCGATGGGTATCGGGCTGGAGTCAAAACGTTCATCTCGTTGCCAGCAGGTGGCAGTACAGGCATAGCGCTGAGATGATCTCGACATTCCATGTCCAATGCTGTGGCGAACTCTTGCATAAGCCAGGCGTAGTCTCCCATGGGAAACTGAGATGCTCGTGGATCGTCCCGAAGTGCAATTGTCCGCTTAATAGAAGTGTCCTTGTCCAATGCTTGTTTTAGTACCTGGGGCAGTCTAACTGACATTGAGCCCCCGGCGTTCCAGAGAGTCGTCACAAATCGAGCCTGCATTTCCATCACCCCCCAGTACTGCGATCGGTAGAATCCTACAAACCCAAGATTAGGGATGTAGGGGTGATATGTGCCATGGAATGCCAACGCAACGGTGTTATTGAGATCCCCTGGAACAAGCGAAAGCGTCTCCAGTACGTCTTGCGGTAAAAAGGAGATGGAGTCGGATGCTTTGAAACCAGTTGCTAGGACCACTGCTGCAATGTCGTCAATCTTTTCCTGTGCTGGCGAGATGGTGGCATCGTGGCCAGAAAGCTTGTTCAGTCTGCCTTGAGTTATAGCGATGAGCCCTGACCGAACGAATTCGGTGTAGTTGTCGCTGACTGCTAGGTACTGTGGGTTTGCATGATCCTTGTGGGTGACAGCCAGAACAGGGGAATAGATTGACTGGTTTGTTCCCAGAGCAATTTCGTAGAGAGAGCTGGCCCTTATTGCTGATTCCTCAGTAATGTGGCCTTGGGTGTTGGTCAAAGGGTGAGGACGGTTGGCGAGGTTGTAGGACGCTAAGTCCAGCGGCAGGAAAGGGGGAACTGGCGAGCTTGCCTGTGTACGTACAGTGATGTCAGTCATCAACGCTCATGGTCGTCGCGTATCACACCAATATATTACCTTTGGTGATAAAAACAAGGGCATAACCCAGACCGGCTTTTGAATGACGTGGTGGATGGAGTATTTCTCGGGATTTGGTATCGGACTTGTTCCAGGTGAATACATAATAGAGGACAAGTGTGTGGCAATGGTGCCGGCAATCTCAACGCCTGACATCTGGCCCCCAACCACAAGAATCTTCCCTCCTTTGGGTTTACCTTCTCCAAGTAAATCTTTGAGGTTTCGGTACTTGCTGCTATGAATCACAGGTATTTCGGGATGTTCTGGGATTACCGAGGGCCCGGGGACTGCTGGTTTCCCGAAATAACCTGAAGCAATGAGGAGATAATCAAAGGAACGTTCTTCCACAGCTCCATCCTTTGAGCGAGTCCAAACTCGCCATCCGCTAGAATGAGTTTGCTCGGTCTTTTCGACACTGGTTTCTAGGCACAGTTCTGCCGCGAGGCAATACGCTTTGTAGTATCGATCCAGATAACGGCCGACCTGCCACGCCTGTGGCAACTCAGGGGCATCTTCGGGCCAAGCAAGATCACTGAATTGAACGGTATGCTTGCTCTGGTTGGCGACCATGAGAGGATGGATGAGACCACCATGGTCATCTTTCTGGAGGGGCCAAAGACCCCCCAGTCGAGGTTGGGAGTCGAAGATTGTGACCACAAAAGTACCCCTGGGCACGTCGTGGAGAAGAGACTTGGCGGCCACCAGACCCGAAGGCCCGGCCCCTGAGAAAATATCAGCATCACTGTCGACTGTTCCCCAACAATAGGCAATGGGGGCCCAAGAAGGGTTGGGGAGCTAACTAACCAACAATGCATACCGTCTTCGACATGGTGACGTTTAGCTACAAAATGAATTAGTTAACCGGCCCACCCGGAATTGAGAGGACTGTTCACCTCGGATGGCCGAAGCCAGGGTCGGGCCGCGAGAAAGTGGGTTCGGGGCAGGGCGGGCAGCCGGCAGCCGAGGCGGAGAATCAGGTATGAAGAATCTTTTAAAAATGATAACCGGAAATATCAGGAGCGCTAATCGTCCCAGGAGCTTCTGGTTGGTCGTTCGGCTCAAATCACTCAGGTTCACTTGTAATCTTACCCATCGTTTCGTGGATTTTCAGATGGCTTCTCAGCCGGTGAGTGAGACCCACTATTCACCCATAGCTGATAGGTAGAGACATTGAGCTAGAGATACTATTACTCATCAGCCGCCTTGGCTCACATCAACTCTCACTCTCACACATATTCTCAGGAAATCTCATGTCTTCTCTCTTTCGCAACTGCGAGAGAAAGATGTTCACGCCCGGAGTTGCCGGATAGTGGCGTGCATAACGTGACTTGAGGCCACATTTTCTTCAACAAATCATAGAGTTTCTTGGCCGCCTGCAGCACACCAGGAATGCCAAGGACATCCACTGTCGCCATCATCCGTCCAGAACTCTCCACGCCGGCACAACACAAAACATCAAAGTCCCAACAACAGCAAACTCGAATTGTCACCGGCGCTCTGCATGCTTAGCTCTTTGTTTTACCGGCATACATACACACATGTCTGCCGGTCGTATTTTCGAAAACTAGAGGATGCAAAGAGGATGCCGCCACTGCGACACAGCATCAGCCCCCGAGACGGGCACCGAAAGGCCCCACATCCGACAGCTGAAGTCCGACTGTCGGGAGACCGAGTCGTGCCGCCGTGGAGCGGTGAGGAATAGGACCTGCTGCTTTTCGTGGAAATGCCTGCTTCTTCCTGCGTTGCCTGCTGGCCGCCCTATGCGTCTTTCCACGGGTCAAGTCGGCATGTCGCAGCTCAATCAGCTGAATTTCTCCTAGCGGATGCAACCTGTCAAAACCTCCTTACCTCGAGCACATCGTGCGCTGATACAAAGGATCAATCCAACGACAATCGTCCAGCACTGAACACGCTGAAGCTAATTCACACCACACGGCGGTGCATATTCCGCTCCCCCGATCGCGTGTCGAGGTAGAATCGAAGGAAACAGGAAGTGGACACTGAGGATTCACGGAAACGCCTCCGAGGGGCTCGGCGCGTGCCAAGCCAGATGCGTGGCTTGCAGAGGGCCCGATTGGCGAATCCTCGGCTGTCTGGGCAGGAATTTGCAGAAGCAATTCCGAACGTCTTCCCGTCTTGGCAGATGCTTACTAACCTTGGCATCGCGACGATCAGTCTCCTCTCTTGACCTCTGCCAAGTGTTTGTTTATCTTGCCCCTTCGCTGTGGTAGTCCAAGATGCACAAACCACCCAGTGATTTGATTTGGACGAGCTAACAGACATAAGGAATCGGGGTGGACGACAACAAGCATGGGAATCCTGGAAGGCGCGGGAGAATGCAGCACACTCGTGTTACCTTAGCCAGCCCGAAACCTCCTAGCAAAGAGGTCGCATCTTGTGATAGCGGCATGACAATCCTGTCGCAGAGAGCAGATCTAGCGCTATCTTAGCAAACACGTGGGCAAGGAGGCAGTCCAACCGGGCACTTGCCTCATGTGCGTTTCTTCCGCCGGAAGGAAAGGTAAAGCTATGCATTAGCTAGTTTGCTTATGGTTGCCCATCAACAATCTCCCGACACGCCCTGGCACAACCACGTCCACGAGAGAGTGCCGGTCGCGCTCTGGTGGTTGGACAGGTGTAGCAAGGGTAGGGAGTTGACCACCACTTGATAGAGCGACTGCGGGGGACTCATTTCCTGAAGATACACCCAGATGCGTTGCCAAGGTGAACATGATGAAGCCTCTCAGAGTCGCCGTGGTAGGCCCAGCCAACTTCAAGCATACAACGCGCTATGCCATTATCTTTGCCTCCATACTGATATGCCCCGCGATGATGTTGTAGCCTAGCTGAGCTTTCTCGTCGACTGGTGGTTGTTTGCCGTAGCATGGTCTGGAAGGGTGCCACATTGAACAGTGCTACCCACCTACCTACCACCTACGGTCGCCAGGTACATGCAGGAGACATGCAGAACCGTGCGGGGTATGGGCTTTGGGGTTTTTTGTTCGTTCAGCTGCAGCTTTTCTTCCCGGCAGGTAGCCATGAGAGCCGATACTGGGACCGGGACGCGCTGTGAGTCTGGTGAAAGCTGACAAGCTGGAGAGACAACAGCTTCCCATGGACGGCGCTGGATCTGGGTCATGGCCGCTTTATCTCCGGAACCAGCAACATCGAACTGGCAGCTTGCCGCTGTAAAGGCCGTAAATGCTTTGCGGCGGGCATGTCTTGACTCTCAGTAGGTGCAAAACTGGTGAAAGCCAGAATATGGTGGTACAGTACCTTGACCTGTCTTGCTGGGAACTTGTCGAGTGAGACACCATGACGCCCATCCAAGGTCCAGGGCTTCGCTATCTTTGGAACTCGTCAATCTGGCATGCGCGTGATCCCCACCATTGCCGCTGCGAACTCGGGTGCTCCAGGAAGTCTCGATATTGGCTATTGGCCAGCCCCAGGAAGCTCCCAGGGAACGGACGCCAATATATAACCACGATACTTGGAAGCCACAGGCATCGCCGCTTCGGAAAGACGCACAAGTTTAATTTACGATCCCTGCTCTGTGGCCGCCTGACGACGCTTCCAACGGTTCTAGAAACCTTCACCTCGTAGGCCAATGGCCGAATTCTCGGTGTTCGGATGCTGTGTCTCGTTCACTGGAAGCCCGCAAGCAAAGAGGGGGCGTGGAAAGGCGCTGTCGGGCATGGCTTGACCTTACAGCTGCGTCAGAGGTTGGAGACACACTTCGGAGTTGTTGTAGGTCACTCTTCTTCATAGCTGAAGCGCGCGCGCGCGCGGCGGGGAGGGGGGAGGGGAGGGGCACAGTTTATTGGACTTGGCTGCTCGGGAACATGCGCAGACAGAAGGACTGACTAACAGGGATGCCGAGAAAACCAACTTCGTCGATGCCGGGTGCCAGTATATTGTGGTTTGCGATATCCCTGTCGCTGGTTCTCACAGGAGAAACACGGAAGGGCAGTGGTGTCCTGTGGAGGGTGGCATCCGCCCGTGGCGTCTGGTGCCAGCGCCATACATATAACATGGTTCAGCAGGTAAAGCCTCCTCCGCTACTCAATTCCGGTCACGCATTGCGGTCTCGACGGTAGAGCGGCATCCCCAGGCTCCACGAGGTGATATATCGACCAATTGCGTGTTAAAGACCGGTCGTTCGCTAGCCTATCCAACACTACACACACCTTGATAACACCCGCGTAGCATTTCCTGCACGCCAGACACCACCCTCGCTGCAATCTTTGCTTACAGACCCACGCTGGGATTGGTGGTTGCGAGATCACTGCCCGACAGAAGTCCCGGAACGAGATCTCTAGAAAATTCGGTAGTGCATCGCGCTGATCGCCGGTTCGGTGATATCGGTGTGCCCCCCCGCATCCAATAGAGCGGACGATACGTCAACGAATAACGGTCAAGTGACTGGAAGAGGAAGTTGGCACTCACGCCTCTAATCCACATCAACCAGACTTTGATCTGTCTGGGGAAAAAATGGACACCATGGGTTCGTAACTTCCCGGGGGGGGGGGGGGGGGGGGGGGGGGGGGGGC
>MU866529.1:0-19300 GCA_033296915.1 Triangularia setosa | reverse complement strand
TTCTCCAGCGATTTTCCCATGCCTGATATAGTGCCTCATCTGCCGCGGGTACCGGGGTCTTTCCTTGGGACTCTTTCTGGCTCTTGTTCTGGTTCGGGGGCCATTATATTATCGAGTGCTACCCTCACTATCTGCAGTCAGCTACTTAATATCTCATATTACACCGCAAATGCAATAAGCTTACTTCAACGGCCGCTCGTCCTTCCAACCTCAACCCAGCAGCCCTCAAACTCTCACGCACATTAGTTCTCGCCGAAAACTCGGCATGCCAGTCCGATCTCCTCCCCTATATTAAAACCAATTTAATACGCAGTTTTGTAAACATCAGCGAACAATTCGCCTTGTCTATCTTGCTGCCTGGTTTTCGATACCGCTTGGTTACATCACCAAGTCTTGGCATCCACCACCGTGCCGCTCAGGGGGTAAAAGGAGGCCCGCGGACAGAGTAGCCTGACCATCTCGGGCTGCTGACATCCACAGCAACACAAACTTTACATCGGTAGCAAGCACCAGATATCCAACCCGCTCGCCATGCAATCAACGACTTTCAAGGCAAACTTACCGATGACCTCAAACCGCCCCCCCTCACTCGACAGGCTCCAAGCAGCCCCTCCAACTGTTTTCCCCCAACCCACGAGTTTCCTTGAATCAACTAGTCTCTTCGTCTTAATCTAGGTCAACAAGCCTCAACCACACACCAACCTACACCTTCTCAAATAAGCTAACATCCTGCCTATGCTCCTCTCATATAACCTTGCATCCTGCCCCAGACAATCACATACGACCATATCCAGCTGAGAACTCGGGATCCCGTCCGCTCTCCCCTAGATAAGCAGCTGAGAGCCGAACTAGTACTCAGGTGGGTGACCACTGGGGAATCCTCGGTGTTGTATGTTTTGTTTGTCTTGAGCCTTTTTTTGGGCCCCACTCGACTCCATCACTAGGTCTTGGCAACCTCCCCCCCTTTGTTTAACTCCTGAATGTTGGTTGGGAGGCACATAGGAGGGCCACAATAAGCCCTTCGCTTTTGGAAAATTTGCCAGGAAGCTCTGATTTCTTCTTGAGGATTCTGTTTCGAGACGAAAATCTCTGTAATATGCTGTTCGTTGGAGAAAGGCTCGGTATAAGTAAGGTAGGTAGCACGGTAGGTGGCTATTGATATGAGAACTATGAGAACGGGGGTATTTGGGTGATTGGTTTGTCTGGTGAATAGTGGGTCATATGTGGTATACTGTTCACAGTCAAAAGTTGAATGCCATGTCAACAGCAACATTTATAGCCGTTTACACAAGGAAGAGTCATCCCGATTTGGTCTCAATACCTATCTAAACAAGGACTCACCAAGGCGAGAGATACATCCCGGCTCAGCCAAACTAAATTGAATCCTGCCCCACCGCTCTGCTTCCGAGGGTTGGACATCTGCTGCTCTCTACCCTCCTGATACCAAAGCCCCGCAGGTAATTAGAAGGGTTCAGCGTGAACGATAACAGTCAAGCCCTCATCGTAGTCGGCATGCCCCTTGACATAGTCTTGTTCCTCCTTGCCTCCGCAGTTATAGAGGATCTTTTCCGCAGCATCGGCAATCACCGGCCATGGAATCTTCTTCAGCATCTTGTCCTGTAGTGGCGTTGCCATGGGTCAGAAATCAGAAAAGAACATGTTGACCAGAGCCAAGGCAAGCCGGGAGGCGGGGAAGGAGATGAGGGAAACATACATTGTTGCACCGGATGATGGTGGGATCCCACGAGCAGCTGGCACGGCCGCATTTACCTGGATCGTTCTGCGCGAAGCCAGGCTGAGCATTGAGGTACGAGATACCTTCATAAATGTTTATCGTGGGACAAATATTTCCCCCGGGGACGTTGCTATTAAACTTGATGTCGGAGGAGGCCCCAGAAAGACCATTAGAGGCAGGGACTTGGGCAAAAGAGGTGTCTTTCTAGCCGGGATAGGCAGCCTCTATCTTGGTCATGGCCTGCTCGATGGTGCCGAATGGACAGGTTTGTTAGCAAATCCGTCTCGGGCTCACTCCCTGAAGAGTGATTGAAGCAATGGGAGTCTTGAGAGGGATTTATCGTACCAGTGATACTCATGGTGGCGCTGTTGTCGTTGGCGGGATTTATGTGCATGTCGAGGGTGACATCGGGGACGACATCTGGGACATCAAAGCCGTGGGTAGTCTGTCTCAGTGTCAGTGATTTCTAAGCTAACTAGAGATTTATATATACATACGCCGACAAAAGCCAGAGCGCTGGTGGCGATGCTGAAGACGGAGACCTTCATCTTGTGGTGTGGAGTATTGCGTTGGTTGAATCAGGTTGTGGGCGAGAATGCCTGAGAGGATTTGCGGAAGAGGAAAAGAGCCAGCGAGGGGCGAGAATATATACTGATCCATGGAGCCCACCCAGATTTGTTTTGGAGCATGGGAGAATCGTGAGCTGTCCTGAGATCGACTTGTTGGAAGCTACTGTTGGAGCAGAGAAGATTATATTCCACTTTCGACCGCGTGCCTGAGTCTCATGCTCCGGCTATGTGCGAATACGTCTCCTGTGTTTGGACGAGTCATTGTGGTCGGCAGAGGTGAATTTCGTGCGATATAATCCGCAAGTGTGACGTATCTTGGGAGGTGGGAGGATATCACAAAAAAACTCCAGAACGGCGGAAATCCACTTGCGAGGACCTTCCTACCAATGGCAGCTTAGGAGGCTTCTATGGCTCGCGGTCTTGTTGAGCCGCTCTTTATGATACGTACGATACCTAAGCTCTGTGCTGAACCGGCACTGAATGGAGCTTGGTGGGCACGCAACACTGCTCCTTAGACCTACTTTAGGCTGTTGGGGGAAAGAGTAGGCCTGGGTATCAAGCGCTTCCTCAGATCTCGAGCACCTTCAACCTTTCAGTGTCAACCAATCCTGCTTGTTGTACCTACCAAGGTAAACCTATCTCAACGCAACCTTCGCATCATATCAACAACATTAAGTATCGCCAGTGTCTATGTAAACCCCGACATTTCTCTTGAATCTGGAAATGAAAACTTACACAATCCAGAAGGGCCAAAAAGAAATCGTCCTGATCTGCCGATCGCAGCACCCATCCCGATGACATCGCCACACCCAAGGGTATGGAGCCGCTTTGGTACCATTGAGGCTGCCTCAATCACGCTATCAATGACTTTCCCGCAAATAGTTTCATTATCAGGAGTATCGGAAGGCCTACTGCGAGAGGAAAAAATGGTGCGATGGAGTGTAGCACAGGTGGTATGTTTTGGTCTGGATATGTGCCTAAGCTGATAGGCACACAAGATACCACGAAACCAACCTCATTCTCCCTTACTATAGCAATATTCCCATTGCTGGCACTCCGCGAATCTCGTCTTCACCCTGCTGTTGGAAATGTAAAATCGTATACGCGGTCTCTTCTTCTCTTTCCTATTATCCGCGGCAGCACTGTCATTCGCCACCAGGTAAAAATCTGAGAAGGTGCAAAAGGGTAATGTGTGTGAAAGGGGTAATGTGCGAAAGGGTAAAGAACTGGTCGCAGGAAGGAGTAATATGGGAAGGATGACAACTCTGCGAAATAACGGGAAGGGGTTATGCAGAAAATGAGCTATGAAGGGGAGGAGCTATACAGGAAAACACCAGCAAGAGCAGGACCACAGTGTTTGTATTATCCATACGCTCATCTTTCAACTATATCTCCAATGTCTGACTGCCACTCTTCATTCATGGTGATGTATGCCTATACGATCGGGAAAGTCGTGACCGTTTTCGCAGTCTGTTGTGGCATAATTCTTAGGTCCAACGAGCTGTAAGCTTGCGATTCCTGGCTCATTCAGGGCCTTTTTTGAGCGACCTTACATGGTATCAGGTGTAGAAAATATACCTGACAGGAAGAAAAAGATAAAACCAAAAACATGTGCGAAAATGTACCTGGCTCTCGGGATTGTATCCTTGAAGCATGGGCATTGGCAAACACTCAATAGAGCGATAAGACAATAGATGCACAGACCATATAGCACTGATAGTTGCATTCGGATGTGGTCTCTGAGAACCCCACTTTAAATTCCTGTAAGTGAACAATTAAGTGCTGTCCGTCCAACGCGCTTGGGCACCAGAGTTGAGACGCGCGACTGTCTGCTCTAGCTGGCTCAGCCTGCCTCATGAAAACCTGCAGATGAATCAGCAACTGACACCTTTCAAGGTCTCAATGTTGAACTCTTTCTTTCTATTTTATAATAATTCCAATCTGACTTAGTTGCTCAATCCCTTTTTGTCCTTCAATTCTCAGCAATCAATGGCACCCCACAACACCACCGCCGCTGCCCCAACAGCAGGCAAAAAGCGGGCACGATCTCAACAGGAAGATGAACCAGACCTTTCATTAACAATCGCGAAGAAAGCGCGAGTATCAAAAGAGATTCCAACAAACGCAACAAACGGCACCAAACCCCGCGGGCGTCGCGTGACATCTGCTCCTGCAGCTAAAGCAAACAGCTCCGTTGTGATCCCCAACTCAGAAGAGGAACGACACCCACACCCCAGACCGCTCACCGCCGCCAAAAAGCCACGCCAGCCTTCAGGAAAGAAAAAGACCAATGTCTATGATTTCCCAGCTTCGGATGAGGATGAGTTGGGCTCAGCTGAAGTCACCACCTCTGCCCCCGCTACAAAGCGCAAAACAAGCGTCAAATCCGCCACCTCCGCCCCTCACAGTGGAAAGAAAAACTTGAAAGAACCCCCAGTGGAGAAGAAGAGACGCGGCCGGCCACCTGGAAAGCAACTTACAGCCGCACCTGTCCCGGATGAGCAGGAGGATGACGATGTCCCCGCGACGAAGAAATGCTCAGCGATCAAGAACTCAAAGAAAGCTGCTGCTCTTCAGAATGGGAATGCTGAATCAGGTGCTGATTCTGATACGACTAACACCACAACCACCAGCCTAGTGGTGCCGAAAACTCGTAAGCCGAAAGCAGTGACTAGCTTACGTGGTGCAGAGGTGCAGGCTCAGGTTCCGAGAGGGATACTCACTCCGAGAAAGGAAAAGGGAATGGATTGGAAGAGGGGGAAGAAGAATGTTGTTTTTGCTGCAAAGGAGAAGAGTGATAGTGAGGAAGAGAGTGAAGAAAAAAGAGAGACTATTCCGGTGAAGAAGACAAGGGGAAAGCACAGGTTGGGATTGGAAAATGAAGCAGCGCCTGAGGCTGAGGACGAGGAGGAGAGCGAGGAGAAAGAGGACGACGAAGTCTGCACCGTGTGCTCGAAACCGGACTCGAAAAAAGGAAACCAGATTTTGTTCTGTGACAGTTGCGACATGGCTGTTCATCAGAAGTGCTATGGTGTTGCGAGGATTCCTAGGGGAGATTGGTTCTGTAAGGACTGCACAGAAAAGAAGATGGCGGGGCTGCTGAGTGTGGACGAGACGGCAAAGACTAGGGGGGCGTCATTTCAGGAGAAGAAGGCTGCGGTGGTTGCGCAGGTTGCTGAGGAGTTGCCTGATATTCCCAATTTCGAACAGCACCTTCGTATGGCGCAGAGGGTGTTGCTTGATCGGTGTGCTGGGAGGAGACGGATCAAGCTTCAGGGTCAGAATGAGGCGTATGAAAAGACTTGTCAGCTTGTTGAGCAGACTATTGTTGCTGGAGAGGGCAATTCGATGTTGGTGATTGGGGCGCGTGGCTGTGGTAAGACGACGCTCGTTGAGTCGGTCATTTATGACGTGTCTGAACAGCACAAGGAAGAGTTTCACGTTGTGAGATTAAACGGGTTTATTCACACTGATGATAAGCTGGCGTTGAGGGAAATTTGGCGGCAGCTGGGTAAGGAGATGGCTGTGGAGGACGATCTTGTTAACAAGGTAAACCTGGAACCATTTCTTCTGGATGTTGACCGGGAGTTGAGGCTGACTTTTTTTTCTAGACGAGCAACTATGCCGACACAATGGCGTCTTTACTCGCACTGCTATCACATCCGTCAGAGATTGCAGAGTCCTTCGACGGTGTGACATCCAAGTCGATTGTATTTGTGATTGACGAGTTCGATCTGTTCGCCACACACGCTAGGCAAACACTTCTCTACAATCTTTTTGACATTGCACAGGCTCGAAAAGCACCTATTGCAGTTGTCGGCTTGACTACGAGAATTGATGTCGTAGAGAGTCTGGAAAAGAGAGTCAAGAGTCGCTTCAGTCATAGATATGTCTATCTCTCATTGCCGAAGAGTCTTCCTGCATTCTGGGATGTATGCAAGCAAGGGCTTAGTGTTGATGAGGAGGATATGGAGGCTGAGGGTATTGACGAGGCACTAGAGGGCCATAAGGACTTTTGGAAATGGTGGAATGGGCGGGTTGAGGTAAGCCAGGCCCATAGAAACTAACCGCTGATTCCGTACATTGACATAACGATACAGGGTCTCTACAACAAGGATCAGAGATTCAAGGACCACCTTGAGTCGTATTTTGCCAGCACGAAATCAGTCTCTGCCTTCTTAACCACATGCGTCTTGCCGTTGGCAGGTCTATTACCAACATCTCCCTTCTTACGGATACCAGCTCCCACCACGGCTGTATCTTTGGATCCGCCAGACTCGAAACTGCATATGCTGGAATCACTGTCGGATCTAGATCTCTCACTCTTGATTGCAGCGGCGCGTCTGGACATTATCGCACATACAGATACAGTCAACTTTGCGATGGCTTACGACGAGTACTCGTCGCTCATGAGCAAGCAGCGCATTCAGACGGCAAGCTCGGGGCTGCTGGTCATCGGCGGCGGAACGAGAGTTTGGGGCCGTGGTATTGCAGGCATGGCGTGGGAGCGGCTAGTTGCGCTTGGTCTACTTATACCAGCGGCTTCGGGCGGGAGAGGAACAGCTGGTCTGAGCTGCCTGGACTCCAAGATGTGGAGGCTGGATGTTGCGCTTGAGGAGATTCCAGCGGCGGTTAAACTCAATGCGGTTTTGGCGCGGTGGTGCAAGGAGATCTGAACATTCAGCTTATGACACATACGATTTGTAATGGCGTGCTTGTTGGCCGAATAGAGGGAGGGAATTATATATATTTGCACAAATACAGTATGTCTTGCGATAGTCGCACATTACGGCATGTTTGGTTCTCGGCTTTCCATGTGGCTAACACGCAGGTACTGTGCAGCCGGGTGATGATGATCCGAGGATCTGGGACCGAACAGCGGTTCATGAACGGCTGAGATAAGCTTTCTCGGACAGGACTGAGGTTGCGCCATGCAGCAGCAGCAACATCTGAACCCCTGCAGGTGTAATGGTGGCACTAAAGGCCTGCAGAAGGAGTGTCGCTATTTCGAGGTGGTTGGCTGCTGCACTGCCGACCACGTTTTTTTTGGGTTGGAGCGCAGCACCACGCAACGCAGTAAGAACAAAGAAAGCAACAAAGACCAATTCCGGCAACGCCACAGCCGATTGGAAGGGACTTCTGTCTACCTGAACACAGCCGCCATGACGTTTCGTTTGATAGTCTGTTGGTCCCTTGAGACCAACTTCTCGCCCGCCACTTACCTATATACATTTCCGACCTAAGATATATCTTTTGTTGACCAGAAAAAATAGAGCTGTTTGGTTTCCGCAAAAGTTCTACTACTCACGGCTCCAGAATGTCGAAGCGCACAGTGTTTACGACTGTCACGCCGCTGCCGCCAAATATCACAAGGGAAGTTGTCGTCGACTTCCTTCACGACCATGAGGAGATGATCGATCTGAATCCGCTGGTCAAGGAACGGCATCCTATTCCACCACCACCGCACGCAAGTCTGGATGAACTCGACTGCCAGTGGTTCTCTCTTACTGATAAGATCTCGTATTTGCCTGGCGGGCTAATGACGGGGGATGTCACTTACACATGTGCTTTTCACAATCTACCAGATGGAGTGCAGACGCATTGCTATGCACCGGCAGGGTTGAGTACGTCTGTTTATTTCACAACATCAAAACCTGTCGCTAATCTCATATATCCTAGCTATCCGCGACAAGTGGTCAGTGGGTGGTAGTCTTCCAGGCGAGGTGCCGCAAGCCGGCGAACTCGGCCTCAATTTGCCCCCCATTGGCCTCTATATCCGCGAAGATGTCAACATGAAGTGCAACGTGTTCATGGCAAGTTTCGTGAAGAAGACACTTAAGAGATCGCACGCCGCGCTTGTTGACCGGCTGAAGATTAAGGCAGAAATCGCCAGCAACAAGCCCGGCAGTCAAATCCGCGTTCCAAGCAATGCAGATCAGATCGCCCTCAACACAATCCGCACACCTAGCTTCAGCCAGCACATGAGCACCTCTGCGCCCAACAGCCGTCCTAGTTCCGCCTCCTCAGTCAACAGCGCGCAATCATCTCCCTCACGCTACAGCGCTCAGGCCAGCCCCCTATGGTCTCCCACTCCTAGCAATTTGACAAGCCCACCACAGTCTGTTAAGAGCCCCCCAACTACCTACAACAATACTTTCCAACCCACAGTAAAAACATACAACCCCCCACCCCAGCCAACGGTACAAATCCAGTTCTCCGGCCCAACACCCACCGCCCCCTATCCAGAAACACCCTTCTTTCAACGCCCACCACAGCAAACCTGGCCTCCCCAGTCCCAACCCCTCCAAAACAAACACTTTCACCCGTCAAAGGATCCCCAACCGATGGATAGAACCTTCATTCCCGACCCCCTCCGCGTCTTCCAGCATAACACCCCCGACGTGAGCAAGAAGGAAATCCCCCAAGACGCACTATGGCAGGCGTTGGGGGGAAAACATCAGAGGTCTTGCTCAACGGGGAGTATTGGTTCAGTAAATGCTGCATCGGTACACAACAATAATGCTGCGCTCACCTCACAGCTACAGATCAGGAGTCGTGCTGGGTCAATTGTTAGCCAGAGGAGCCAGGGGGGCGATAGGGAGTACCCAGAGATGAACCCATATGAGGAGTTGCTGCCTTCGCAGAGGGTGGAGAAGGAGAGCCAGAGCAGCGCTTCGCTGAGGGGGCCTTTTGTTCCTGGGATACTCTAGAGTGCTTTGCAACTAAAGTGGAGTACTAATGAGAGTGGCTATTGACAAATGGCATAGTGGTGATGTGGGTGAAAGGCCCGAAAGGGATGGCGTCATTCTATTGTCTGGTTTCTGTTTGTTCATGGGATTGGTTAGAGAGGGGGAGACAAACGAGTGGGTCTCTTTGTTTATTAAGTGGAGGGCGGGTAAGGAAAGTCCCCAGCCAGGTCAGCCACACAAGCCACAACACACGTCTGTTTGTCGGGACCAGAGTGGGAATTCTGGGATAGGGACTAGGAACGGAGACGGAGGATAGGGATGAGGTGGGGGAGAGATACTTGGAGTGAGTGTACCGGGCGAGGTTAAGGTTGTTGTTGATATAGCTGCAATTTTATTGCTACCCTTTATGCAGATCTTTGTGTATTTCTCCTTGACTGGCTAATGATGATGTGAATGAGTGGTATGGGCGTTATATGATGTTGACGAGGGAGGCAAGGGTGGGAGGAACAAAGACGGGGCGGGGAAGGGAAATTCAATTCGGTAGAGCTGGATTAATAGGTACAGTATGATCATGGTTTGGTGATGGGTCGGATGACGTTATGATCCTGAGAGGTAGTCGAGGTACACCGATTGTTAAATTAGCATTCAATCGAGAGGACATGGTCATAACGTGGCGGTATCATTCAGTTCACCACGCCTTCTTGAACCAGCCCAGCTATTGCAATCTTTCTGGAAATGAAGCTTGGACATTCCCAGTTCGACGAAGAGCAGACATCAACATGAAAGCAGCTCTCAAGATAACCTCAACACATAGGATCCTGCGTCCCCTTACATGATGTGTGAATAGAGTATATGAATTCCCTTTTCTTTCCGATCCCCAAAAGAGAAGGAAATAAAATGTATGCCCCCGAAACCCAAGTCCCAATCTGAACCCAAAAATCCAACCCCCCCAAAAACTCCCTAATACAATTCTCCC
Organism: Triangularia setosa; assembly: GCA_033296915.1. Lineage (NCBI taxonomy): Eukaryota > Fungi > Ascomycota > Sordariomycetes > Sordariales > Podosporaceae > Triangularia > Triangularia setosa. Next base: position 9,331 of record MU866529.1, on the reverse strand, counting down.
ATCACACACTCCCTTGTAAAAGCCCTCAACTCTCAAACCCAACCCAAGCAAAACCCAGGAAGAAATAATAAAGCAAGGAAGATGGCCCGAAAACCCCCCTCACTTGAACTTGGCCATCACCGAAAGAACACTGGCGGGAAGTTCCCCCCATAGCTACCCTAATTGGCGACCATAGGGAAACCCAAGCTCAAGAAGACTTGGGGAATTTGGGAAAACCTTTGTGAATAAAGAAATACTGAAAGAGAAGAGGAACAATAAGCCACATCAAAATTCCCCCGAAGATCTTGAGCACCGAGCACTGAGCCCGTGCCGTCCCTTTTCCGTGCAAGATGGAACGGTAAGTACCATAGACAAGGGACGGAGCTAATTCCGTTCGTGCTCGGGAAATTTTGCTCCTCTGAAAAGTTTCTAGAACATCGCCTCAAGTCTGAGATGGGATAACGATGCAGGGGCGAGATGTTGGTCCGGTGTCAGGGGATAATCAAAAAACAAAAAAAAAAATACAAATAAAAAACAGCTGACAATCCCCTCCCGCAACAATGGTCATGGGATGTTTATGCCGGTGATGACGGTGTGAAATGATGATAATGATGATGACGACGGCAGTGATGATTATGTGGTGATGATGACGAGAAAAAATAAAAGCAATATCACACCGCCGACAACAGCCCCAACCACACCCAGCAGTCCCCCAATCGTCGTGACTGTTGTGCTGCTTGCGCCAGAGACCTGGAAGTAGCCATTCCCGCGGTCGCCGGCGAAGCGGTTGGAGCCGAGGCCGAGGTCTGTTGGGGAGGGTGCGCCTGGTATACGAAAGACCTTTTTTTAAACAAACAATTTATGTCAGTATCAGAGCAATAAAGGAAAAAAAAAAAAAAAAGGGGGGGGGGGACATGATATACGCCAGTCTCGGCCGCCTACACGACGACGAGCGTGGAGTTGGACTCAATTTGTCTGCGGTAGGCGGGGCAGTTTTACTCCGTAGTAGCAGAGGCCAAACTGGCTGTGAGGGGGAGGATGAGGGCGAGGAGTTTCGTTGTAAAGCCGGCGTGATAAGATTGTATATGTGTTGAGAGATCTTGACGTTGACAGCGCGACGTGTGATGCAGTTATGCTTTTGAACCGTAAAGAAGTTCAGAGTGTATACGACGGCGGTAAAACACAAGACCAAGATCCGAAAGTGGTAACAGCGAGACGGTTAGGCCATTTTATCTTCCGTTACGTTGTCATCCATCCCTAGATTGATCCCCAGAATCGTGGCATAGCAGCCACCATACATTGTCCCAGCACTCCGGTTCATGGTGATATCCCATCCATCAATTCCATTCACCGCAATGAAAACATCCAATAAGCAGTCTGATCCATCAAAACAATTCCTCGGCTGCAAATACCAATTGCGAAAGGTATACTGTGAATTCTTCAACATCCCGTCCCAGGGTCAAAAGATGCGGGGGCGCATTCCAGTTCGACAAGACGATATGAAACAGCATCCTCACGCTTCGCCAAGGGGAATTACATTCCTGCTCTCCCTACTTCCCCTTTCCCCTTCACCATACATGGCATGGTTTGTTTACTTTACTCCCACCAATTCAACACGGAAGACAGCGGTAAGTTGTAATTTCTTTTTATTTCGTATCCTGTCAACACCCCCTCAATTTTGTGAGGTCTTTCCTTTCCTTGGCCAGTCGTTGTAGTGAATAATTCCATCTCCTTTGCCCCCGCATCCTCACGCGCCATTTTGATGAAGTTTTCCTTCCTCATCCCTTCCTCTTGGCTATCCAGGCATCATCAATACATGTGCTGCTTCTCCCCCTCGCCCTGCGCCAAAGCAGCTCGTAACAAAAACTCATATCCCCCAGCACCCTAATTTTGCAATGATGATAAAACAAAGGAAGAGATGATCGTGTGTGTGTGTGTGTGTGTGTGTGTGTGTGTGCGGGGGGTAAGAAAAGGTATAATATGTAATGCCGATGATCAGCTTGCTCGCCATCTATGCTGCCAACACATCACTCTTCTCGAACCGAACGGCTAAAAAAAAAAAAAACGCCATGATTTCGCCTTCCCCCACCATTTCGTGATCAATACATCCCCAAAGAGCCGAAAGAAAAAAAGGAACATCATGATGGATGATTTGTATTAGTGAGACAAGAATATTCTATCGTCAAGACGTGAACATGAGCTCAAAAGCAGATATGTTCTTGTTACACCCCACTCGACGGTAGAATATGTGTTGTATTATCTGGCTACACGTTGTGCATGTTGCCAGCTGTTTTGACCGCGTGAAGGAAACTGGGGTCCCTTCGCTGCAGATCCTGCCAAAAGCGTGAAGACTGCAACAGCCTCAACGAGAGCCGTTTGGATGGTCACTTGCGGTTCGACCTGCTTTGGCTCCGTTCCGGTACACGAGCCTGGCCGTGGGTGGCTCCGATTGCATCAAAGTTGTAGTTCTTGAGTGTCTGTTCGTACTTGGGACTGCGCAAAAACTTGGGAACGGAGTCCTATTCGGTTGTTAGTGAAATTCCCTCAAAGAAAACAGACAGAGAGACATACGCTAGCCATCAGCTTGAAGACGGCGTTTTGAGCATCCTCAAAGAGAGCGGTGACCTCATGGAGTGTGTCAATCATGGCAACATCCTGCCCGACTGCCTTAGTCATGCGGGTAGCGAGGTTGTTGCGTAGCTGATGATCAATGTTGAGCTCGCAAGGAGAGCCAGGAGCCAGGAATGCGTTGTAGATGCCATAGGCCTGAGCCATAATCTCCTTGATGCCGTCCAGAGACGACGCATTGGCGGGGGTCCTTTGCACCGACTTGATGGCTGTCCTGCATTGGCGCACAAACTCATCCACATCGATATAGAAAGAAAGATTCTCTTCGCAGTGCGTTTCACGGAGGTTCTCACGGAATAGTAAGCGCAAGGCGGGATCGTTGAGAATCTTGTCCAGCCGTTGCGTGTTGGAATCCTTGGCGATGCCACTTCGGGTGTTGTGGCCGTCGCTTTCTGATGGCCGCCCCCTAGCCAAAGCACCGTTGACGAGATCCCTTCCCTTGGCCGTAACCTGATAGATGGCGTGTTTTGTTGGCTGGAAAAGGTTGTGGGCGGGATACTGGGCCATGTGGGAGCGATCTTGTTGGACGGCTTCCATGAGGTCGTATTCCACGAACAGAGAAGCGATCTCGATAGTTTCCCGGCGGTCCACCGTGGTCGAGCAGTCCATCAACCAATCCGTCGCTGACTTTCCAGTGAAGGTATCCTTGAACGTCTTTCCGCCAACCTTGCGTTCCGCGGCCATCTTGACACCGGTAAGGCCATCCTTATAGTCGCTCAACGAGTCCGAGTCGGCCGAGCTTACGGTGCTCTTCACATTGGGGCCATTGGCACCAATGAATCTTCGGAAGATAACCTCGATAGTTCCCCGGTCCGTAAGGAGCTTGTCGGTTTGCCCATCACGCTCCAGCGATACCAGTTGTGGGAGCGAGGCGCCAACAAGCTCGGCTACCTGCTTTTGTTGAATGCCGTTTCTTGAGCAGAAGCGGTCCAAAATGGAGATACCCTTGGGCGTGAGCTGCCATACTGAGCCCTTCATTGTGTACACTTGCTGATACCTTCCATCCGCTGACTCGATAAACCTCGCTTCCAGGAACCTTTGGCAAATCGAGCGGGCCATGTCCTTAGCCATGGAAAACGTCGTTGTGGTGGTGGTTGTCACAATCCTGGAGGGGTCCTTGGGATCAGGCATCCGGTTAGACTGGGAGAATTTGAGGGATCCGAGATTGTTGATGGCATCTTCTGATAAAAAGGTGTGCTCAATCTTGGTCAGCCGTACACGGTGAGCCGACAGCGGCAGAAGGCTGACAATCAGTGTTGCAAACAAATCCTTGAAGTCCTACACTTGCTAGTTAGAACCAAGCCCGCCTCTACAGAAAAAAAAACATGTTGGAACAAACTGACTTTAGTAAACGGCCTGTCATCATCCGTCATGCGCAGTAACCGTGACGATGTTTGGTGCATCTTGTTGCCTAGTCGAGCGACAAGTGTCGGCTCAGGTCTGGTGGGATCTGTTTCGTTGTAAGGCTGCGATGGGGGATTCCTCGGGCTCAGCTGCTTGCCAGCGGCCGAAGTTGACGAGCTGGAAGTGGTGAAATGCGACTGCGATGCCGACCGGACACTGCGAGGAGGTCTCTCGGGACTCGACTGGCCGGACTGGATACCACTGGCAGCAGCAGCAGCAGCAAAAGTGGCGAGAGCCTCAGGGCCAGTCGAAATACGACTGAGCGATTGGCGCGAACGAACTCTGGGCTCGGACTTGCCCGAGAGCGTTCTGTCAAAAAAACCCAAAAAGCCGCCTGCCCGCAACGAGATGGTGGAAGGGCTGCTGGAGTGGTGGGAGTGGTGAGAGCGATGGCCGACGGTGGGCGACGGTGACGGAGATGCGGAGGCGTGGGCGGGTGCGGAGGTGGAAGTGGAGGTGGACACGGCAGCTGGTGGTGCTGGAACTTGGGTAGCCAACAGACCGGGACCGACAGGCGATTTTGCGCCGCTTGGGAGGGTGGATGATTGAAGATTAGTATCCGTGGTCGATGTGTTGGACGTCGCGGCCATCTACTAATAGCAGCTACGTACGCATTGCAATCGGTGGAATATTCTATGGGAAGGGTGTGCGTGCCGCGGCGGGACTGGCTGGTTCAAATAAAAAGAGGGCTCGAGGGGTCAAGACAAAATAGCGTGGGTGCATGGGTGGGCTATGGGCTCTTGGCCCATGGCCAGAGGTGGGTGCAGTACGGAATACCTCTCGCCAAGTCATGTACAGGTACCCAAGAGCCAAGCAAGAGAACTGGCCAAGGTACCCTCTGCCCCCTCTGCCTCCTCTGCCGCTTGCCGTTTAGCGAAAACTTGGGCGCCTTCTTTGTTTGTTGAAGAGCAATTCGGCGTCGGACGTGAACACGGTGCCGATACTCTCTTTCCCAAGGTACTTGCTATGGTATTCCATGTCACTCATGAAGAATCTGTGGTGATGCGGCGTGATACTGCTCTCTTCTGTTCTCTAAAAGTGGCTGATAAGTAAAGCTCAAATCCCGGTTGCATGGCCGTGTTTCAGCATCTCACCAGCCCCGGACGGAGCGCTGGGTTAGGTCGAAAACTGTCAACCGTTCACCTGCTGGTTCCTGCAACACCTAACGTATAAAACTTGGACGTCGCCCTCTCCTCCCCCAACAAGCAGCAGCACTCTTACCGCTTTGTGGAGGCCCGGGAACATCATCAACGGCGTTGCAGCATGAAGGTGTACCCGCTCTCACCCCAAGCGAGCTGCGGTCGCGTGGAACACGGCCCTCCAATCAATACAATTCTTTTTCTCGGTGGATTTGTTGACAAGACCGCCACTTCCAGTGTTACCGCCGACGCTCATGTGGCGGGATTCCTTCTTGTTTTCCAATTCTCGCAGGGCGGTGGCTTGAAAACTGTGGGCGGTGACGGAGTGCCGATGAGAGCAGCGAGTGAGCCGACAGGGAGCGGGAAGCACAGGAGCCATGTGGTGGAGCGAATGCTATGCCGAACAAGGCACATGGCTTACAGGGTTTCTCCTTTGCAGGGGTATCATACACAGCCTAGCCCGTTTGGAACAGGAAGCGCCCCTCGCTGCCCACTGGGTGGAAACCAGACAGTGGGAGAGGGCCCCTTCTGGGCGAGGGTCGCAATCTTCTCGTAATCCATCCACCGCCTCCTCTTTTCGCTCCGAAGCCAGCAGAACCCTGGTCTCTTCCCCCACTGCCAGCTTTCATCTCATCAACGAGAAACCATCTCAAGAGTGAAGCATCTGGACAGCTCACCACCAGCCGCTTGCCGGTCCCTTCAACTGACTCTCCAAGAGAATGTTGGAAATATACGCCGTCGCCCGTTTCTGACCGTGCGTTTTTTTCATTCTTCCGCCATTGTGCAACGCCAAAATATGATCGCCAGTTTTGAAAACAGCTATTATTGGAAGACAGGAAAGCCATGATTGATCTGCGGGCTGATTCCAGACCCCACGCTTAAACTATCAATTTTCTGCTTCTTGAATATTGTTCTGATATCACATTTTGAGGAGCCGTGTTTCTTTTAACGCATGAATGTGGACTTGTAGGGGTTCTGTTCCAAAAGCTTCGCTCCGCCATCGCAGGTTTCAAAGAACATTGACGAAGCTTATAATGGTGGTGATGCAGCACATGTATACTCCGTATGTAGAGTTTCGGCGATCTGCTCATCCTTTTCGGTATAACTTGCGAGCAAGGCCAGGCTCGCTCGTAGGGCTTATTCTACCAGCTCCTTTGCGGACGATGGGAAAGTGAACGGCGACGATGTTTCGCATGTCTAACCCTTGCAAAATGTCCTGGGGTTGTAGGTATCCTCGCTAAGACATTATACTGTACCTCCTAGGACGATGAGAGAATCTCGATGCAATCAGCCGCAGAGTTACAGCACTTTGCAACGCTAGGGTTATTGGTGAAGCTTCCTATTTCTTTGTGAGAGCGCGCACACAGAACGGCCAAGGCAAACGGTTGTTTCGCAGCCACTCCGCTCGCATCAACAGCATCATCAAATTCAGGTCCCCACTCGCAAAAACTCTCCGACCCTCAACCTGTCAACATGCTGATAAGCAGTTCAGGTGACGTAATAGCCAGTTTCGAATTTTGGATGGTGGAATAATGGGCAAAAGAGGAAATTTCGGACGTTCCGAGATGGTGAAGGGATGGGGGGAGCTTCAGCGACAGGGCCATCGCTGCAATCGCTCATGATCTGATGCAGGCCTCAGTGGAGGCTCTCGGTTGGTCGATTGCTCATCCTCCACCAGGAACCACCACGTGAGGGGAAATGTTATCAGTCGCTCCGGCGCGATGTGTCTTGCCGACCCCATCACTCCATCGCGGTCATCTCGGTACAACTGTTGGATTGTTGGATTGTCAATAGACGGTGGCGTTCTCTGCTGGCACAACCTACCATCGGATCTCCGTTTTGCAAAAAGCAATGAGAAAAATCCCACGTTTTTTCTTCTCAGGGCACCTTGCAGGTTGCCATGTTGTATGTATGTACGTCAGATTTGTGCGGGGAATGTCGGCCAGGGGGGTGGTCACCGCATCATGTTGATCGTATGTGGAAAGTCGTCAACTTCCGACAAAATGCTCAACAAGAAAAACTGACAGAATATGCAAAATCGGTGTGGTTGTGAGAACGCCTGCCGTTTAAATGGTCATGATACCCTTGCCCTCTGGTCCATACCGCCATTTGCAAGACTCCAATTTCAAAGCTTGCGATGCAGCCATTGGATATCTAGTGAGGGAAACACTAGGCAGACGACGATCTTTTCCAAAGCTAGCAAGTGTTCAAAAAAAAAAAAAAACCTTCTTCAAAGACTGATTCACGGCGTCTTCATGATTCATCAACAAACTCTGGGCTGATGCTGCAGGTTCATGCTCCCTCACCGTCCCCATTCCGGGATGCACCTCCCGATCACTTTACCGCCGTGGTCCTCAATTGGAGCGGTTACGGACTTTCAACGGCAATAGCAGTGATGTGACTCTACCGCAGCAGTTGAACTTGGTTGAATGAACACCCTTCCCAACACCGCAACATTCGGCACAGATAACCAGAGGAACCATCCAACTATACTTGTTTGTCCTGGGGGCAACAGCCCACTTGGCCGATCGTCGCCCCCATGGGAAAAGAAGCATTTTCTTCTCGAAATCGAAATGATGCGATGCAATAACCGATCTCTTTGCCTTTGAATTACACCGTTTAGGGCCTAGGTGTCGATACGGCGACGTGTGATAGAAACAAGGCCGGGGAGACGGGGTTCACTGAAGGAGGGGTTTTCTTCAGAAGGCGTCGCTCCCTGTAATTTTGGGCGAGAACAGAGAATAGTGGCGCAATGTACTGGTACTTTGTGCGGGACTACGCCACGTGGTTTTTGTGCTCACTGCTTACCCTCCAAGCTTGGCCGCCTGAGTGGAGACAAACCTGAGGAGAGACGACGGCAGAAAACTGATTACTTCACGCGCGACAACCCCCCGCAGCCGCACCTGGATGCCACGTGCAGGCCAGGGGGGTCCGCAACAATTGACGACGAGGCTACGCTAACATCAAACATCTACCTTACCGTCGCAATGGCTTGAAAGCCCGAGTGTAATCAAGTCGAGATCATCCCTTCGGAACTCCAACCTCACTTTGTTGTCAAATTGTCCATCAGGAACTTTTCTCATCCTCGTCCATCTACAACAGCGAAAGCAGGGGTAAAGAGGCATCGCAACTGTGCCCCTCTCCACCTCTTTCTTTCTGGCCCCCATCCAACCACCAACAAACATTTGAAAACCACATGGCAGACAGCCGGGAAGATCCCCTGCCAAGTGGCGCGTAGCCAGCCATGAGGTACCAATTGCATAGCCCGATCGTCCCAACTGGCCAGTCAAGATGCAGCATTTTTCTCTCTCTGTCTTGTTGGTGACAACATTGCACACACGCGAGCGGCGACAAATCCTGTCCCAAGCTGGTGGAACCATCGGCATTGACATACAAGTTTATATTTTTTGCTCACCAATAAACAAAACAAAGGCACACAGCATATGTACGCAAACAATTGGTCCGTCCTCCCTTTCCCCAACCCGTCCGATCATGCGGGCTTCTCTGCTTTGAGAAAACCTGCATCAAAAAACACATGTCCCTACCTTACATACCTTTCACAAATCCATTTCCCAGACAAGAAAGTGCGAAGAACCCAGAACAACCGAGACAGAAAATCTGTTCGTCTTTGTCCATCAGACCACCATGACTAACCCATCCAGTCCATCCCAGCCAAGCTTATCAAACACGTTTTCTTCCAAAGATGGATAACCCTAGATACACGAAAGGGCTGAAAAAGAAAAAAGAAAAAGGGACCGGAAGCTCCGTAACTCCACTTTACTCGCCTGTCCTCGGCCAATTCATCCGGAAGTAGTGTATGAGCTGAGACTTGACAACTCTAGCCGAACTCCATCTTCCATCACCTAACCGCGCATATCCATACCCCCCAGCGACAAGCCCTTCTAGAGCCTCGAAAAAAACTTCGTCCGGTCAGCCGCACATCTCCAGAGCTTCTCCACCGGGCTGAAAAAAATAAGCGTGATGAGCTTGCAAGCTGGGTGAGGGGTGAGGGGTTAGGGGAGTCCCGAGATCTTGTCCCAACGCTCAGGCACAGAAGGGAGGGGAGCGGGGGGGGGGGGGGGGGGGGGCTCATAGGCCGGCTATGCCGGCCCACAAAAAAGAGATAGTGGTAGCAGCACCATCAAGTTTTATAGGACCACACCCGGGTTCGAGGAGCAAGG
>MU866528.1:0-19312 GCA_033296915.1 Triangularia setosa | reverse complement strand
GTACCTCGCAGTCCAAGAACCCCAGAGTCTTCAGGTAATTGCTTCCGACCTACCTGGAAGGCATACAACTAGCCTGCCGACGACATATCTCAACAAGACCTCCAGGAAGTCTGGTTATCTATCCGTATGGTTGTTGGATAAAGTCGGAACTGCAGCGGGCTGCTTGTTGGGGGAACTGGGTTCAGGATGAAGCTGAATCCCGGCTAAGTGGCAATAAAATTCACACCCCTCACAATCCAGGAGCTGATACTGAACCCTGGACTGTTGTACAGCGTGAGCATAATATTCGAGTTGGTTGACTCGTCCTCATATGTTCCACCATACGAAAGGGCCGTTTCATGCTTGCCAGCTTCCTCGATACCAGGCAAGAGCTTTTCCACAAGTTTGGAGCAAAATATCCTGCTATCGATGACGGTTGCTTCATTTCCATCAGCGGACCCGCAACCAAAACCGTGGCGACGAGATCATAGTTAGGAATCAGAGCTGTTGAGATATGTCGTCGGTAGGCTAGTTGTAACCCTGGGTGCCATCGCAAAGTGCAAATTCGAGGCGCTCATCGAACTCAATCTTCTTTTCCATCAACACCCTCATCAGCCAAGTAGCTGTAGGAACGACCTCAGAAAATCTAGCCTGCTGCCTTCGAATGCTTTAGTAGTCCTGTGAATGGGCTCGAGGATCGACATGATGGCTTTGAGAGTTTCCCAATCTAAGGGAAGCAATTGATACTGGCAGGCAACCTCTTCTTCGGATCCTTTTCGGTCATGGCCTTAAAGCAGTAATGATTGATCTCGGTCCTCAATTTCAACGCCCGCTCAATCATCTTGTATGAGGAATTCCACCTGGTTGTATTGTCAGCAACCAAGCGATCGAAAGGCTTAGCCTCATCATCATCGAGGCGTATACCCATCGCGATCAATTCTTCCAGAGAAACCCGGCCGTGGCAGACATCCCCGAATTTCTCGACCCTCGCAGTGCTTTGGTAAATATACCAAACGATGTTGTGGAGCTTGCCGTAAGGACCCATATTGCGCCATCGAGTGAGTAGTGGCTGGGCCTCTGGGATGCTCATCAGGATCACCTGAGCAGCGGTGTCAAGGCTGTCCATGACCTTGGTATCATGGCTAGAGAAGAATGCCTTGGCAACGACGTTAAAGATGTGGCCAAAGAAATAGCCGCGATTTTGTAGTGCCATGCCCTCAGCCTTGACGATATTATGGTCCGGAAGCAACGCTTTGTATACAAAGCAAATAGTCTTGTCATTTGGCGAAGCACTGTCTCCCACCCACCTACACAAAGCCTCAGGGGTGATGCCGACGTCAATGGCGGTTTTCTTCAAGAGCTGCGTCATATCCTCAGCGCTGTGGATGCCTAGGATCCGAGGCATGCCAAGAAGGGGGGTTCAAAACCGTCCTCTGGCATCGGGGGAATGCCCGGTAACGGCCATAAGCGACAGCACATTGGGAGAGGTCCAGAAATTGAAGCTAATATGGATCTTGGTCATTGCTGTAGCTATGGCATCTTTGAGCCTTGAAAGAGCGACTTGGTACCTTGACTCAACCCAGGACTTGATGGTATGGTGAAAGGTGAGAAGCAGGGCCTTGGTTGTATTAGGGTTGAGAAGAGGAAGACTTTGAAAGGCCTTATTTTCAACACAGCGGAAAGGGACATTGGCGCTGATGATCCACTTCACCATTTGCTCTTTGAACACCACCTCAACTGAGTGAGCAATAGGGACCTTGCATGCCATCGCTCGAGCTGCTTGGCGCTGAAGGTCCATAACCGAAGCACGCTTCTTTTCTTGCCGGCAAATTCATCTTCGGCTTCATCGTTGTTGCCATGGAGGCCGTGTTATTTAGTGAGGTGACGAGATGGCCCTGTTGTTGCCTTCGTATTGTATATGATATTGCGTGGGCAAAGCGAACACACCCAGTAAGACCCAACCACGGGGCGTTTATCAAGGTCAAGCTCAAGGAGCCACGTGCCGTGGTCAGAAATCCATCAGGTTCGAGGGTACTGTTTGGCAAGAAAACGCTGTTGAACGAAGACCTTTCCATCCCATAGAATATGGGACCAAGTAGTCATACAGGCGCCGGGATCTTGGGGAGAGATGGATGCTTGAGCTTCAGTTTGTTGGCGAAGAGGCCAGTGAGGCTGAGGGAGTCGTTGGAAGCTGAAGGTCTCGGCAATGGCGGTAGTGGTTTGAATAGTGCCAGATTCGGAAGATGAGCCTGTCATCGAAGACCCGGCCACAGAAGACATTGTGAGAGAGGCACTGGCGCGGCGTCAATAGAACGGATGAGCCTGTCATCGAAGGCCTGGCTACAGAAGACGACATAGGAGAGGCACTGGTGCAGCGTCAGTTGAACGATGAAGAATTCATATAGCAAACAGAGGGCGTGGAAATGGTGGTTCAAACAAAGTGCCGGCTAACGACGTATCCTACGATAAGCCTCCCCCCCCCCCTCTGACCAGGCACCAGGGATCCCTCAACAACATGACCCAGGCATTACCAGATTTGTGAAGTCAAAAAACACCCTAGGACTTGCAAGCCCTCAAGACAAGCCAATAGGAAGGCTTAGCTTAGCTTGAAGAAAATCAAGGCCAGCTTGTCTTGTCTTGCCGGCTTGTCTTGCGTTCAAGACAAGTCCTGGCTCATCTTATTGCCCACCCTGTGTACTGGGTGTCAATTTGGGATGGCGCTGACCTACCTGCAGGCTGTTCTGGATGACACTATGGTCTTATAATTTCATGCTGAAGCTGACCAATTCACAAAGTCTGGCTCTCTAGGAACAGCCTCGTTGCCAGTTTCAATCCGCTTGGTGAGCTCGGACCTTTCGCGCGGGTGTGAAGCAGGGATGACAGGTATGCTGACGACGCTGTTTTGGCAAGCATGGCTGAGTTCACTAGAATGCCTCCCAGAAGTTGGACGATGATTGTGTTCCATCCGGCATTGATATCCTATGCTGGCCACGTAAGCATGCATTGGAATGGCTTAGTTCGGCTTGATATGGAGGCTCTGGAACCGCTGCAATGTCGGTGAAGCCTCGATGCGAGCTGTGTAATTCATATGAACGGATGGCCACACGAAAGCCTAAGACCTTGATGGTTGGTTTAACCCAATCTGGTTGACACGCGATAACTGCTGTGGAGGACTGGAGATAATGAACCGACCACCAAAAATACCAGTCTAGATATCTACCTGTGGAAAGCACTAAATCTAGATTGTAAGCTCAATGAAGAGCAAAGATCCTCAACTCTGAACCGTCCATTGGGAGTTGACTAACAGCCCAGGGGTCAATACCATCAAGACAGCAGCTGCCAATGACTGCGTAATGCTCTATATCAACCACAGGTCCGTGCATTGGAAGACGGTCAATGTACTGAGGGTGCCGAGAACCCGTTTTGGTATCAGGTTTAACGGCGCTTAGTTTAACCCTCAGTGACTTGTTGATCCTCTTCTCCTCTTTTAGCTCGACATTCACCGGCCGAACTACCAGAGCAACCTCGCTCCCCATGACGTTCACCACGTAATCTCCTTTTTGCGTCTGTGCTGGCACCACCCCAAGCTTTCCATCGTGGGTTGTTGCAAGCCTACGCCCATCCAAGCTACTTGCCGTCGCTTTGGGATGTAGGTATGTCCACATGATGTACAGGACATCACTACTTTCACCAGTGACAAAGATGCGTTGTTTTCCGAGTTGTCTTCTTGTCCATTCCCGAAGAGAGTGAACAAAATGCTCATGTTGGTGCGGCGCAGCGTTTGGTGATGTCTCCTGCTGGGGTTGAAGAAATTCGACCCACTCAACGAAGAGCACCTCACACAGTTCCATGTGTTCCTGCTCACGATTCCGAACACTGACCATTGCGTGCTGACCGTTGGAGTCGCCCCTGTAGTAAACCCCTCCTGTGCTATTGTAGAGAGCGACGATTTTGTTGACGGTATCCTGATATCTGACCATGTCGTTGAGGTTGAGAGCAGACGACATGGGTAATGTGACACTGACATCCTTGACGATGCCAACACTGTGCCCAAGCAGCCCGAGAATATTCTCCTTCTTGAGAAACAACTTGAGGTCGATCAAAACCCGTGCATGTGTGAGCTTGTTCTTCTTGTACATCGGTGCACAAGAAGATGGTTTTATTCGCCAATCAGGTGCCCACGATGGTAGGTCATTGCTGACCCCTGCCGCTTGTTCATCAAGGATGTTGATAAAGGTTTCGACCCTCTCTGTCTCGAGAATATAAAATGCCATGCTAGCAAAAACATGTCCCAGGGAAGAGCGATAATCAACTGGGACACTTTGTCCGACATTCCAACGATCAGAAGCAATGCCCATGTGGGCAAACACGAAGTCCCTGGCATCTGTGGCACCGAGCCCACGTCTTGCTTTGAGAAGAGCAAGCATGGTGCCAGCATTGCTGCCCCCGCTCCCATTAATGTAGGATTGGTTCATCCTATCTAGCATTCGCAGCGGCTCTTGTCCATCATCAGGCTTCCCTCTCACAAGAGAGGTTGGACCGTTGCGCAAGACAAGCTGACAGAAATCTTTCCAGCGTACACGACGGCGGCCGATTTGCACCCAGGGATCGCGAGAGAGGATAAGCTCCTGAAAGATCCACACACGAAAAAACCATGACCTATTGAGGACCTGAAACTTGGCCTCTTGAACTATGTCGTGCCGTTGGGATTGGCCCAAGCTAGGATAGACCTCCATTGAGGAGTGTGGAGCTGACTGGAGCACCTTATCTGTTTCTGCGGTAGAGGAACCGAGATAGATGACGGTGTGACCGGCAACCCTGTATATGAGTCCCATGAGGCTCACTTGGTTGTTGCGTTCTGGGATGTTGGTCTGGTTGATGCAAAGGGCATCGGCCCAAATTCGACGAGGACGGGTGTCATCACGAAGGTCGCGCAGGGCAGCGGCAAGGGTTGCTGTTATCGTGAAGACATGACCCGAAAGAGTTAGTGTCCCGGTTTGAGCGGGATCACCCCATACGTAAGAAAGGGCTGTATAGGGCTCAATCAATTCGCAGTCGCACTCCTCAAGGGTGGTGTGCACCAGCGAGCCGCGCAAAGCTTCATTCTGGTCTTGGGAAGGTTCTAGGACGAGAAGTCGAATGGCATTCGGTGAAGTGAGGACCTGATATCGAAAGGTTCCAGGATCCATGGCTTCATTTAATGTTCAATACACAACAATCACTATTCCTGGTGCAAGTTGGTGTAACTTTTGAAGTTTCTGATGGCTGGGCTGTTCCTGTTAGGCATCGGCGCACAGACGTCTCCCTTTTTTACCCCTATTCCGTGTGACCCACTTTCACGTGGGGTATCCAAGCTGACGATCCCACGATGAAGCACGTGTCTTCAGGGAATTATTTACCACATTGTCACTTCTTGTCGGTCTTTTGAGATCTTAGTGTCACATCTGAACGTTGGCGGTATCAGGCAACCCGAACACTGATCCGAGTTGTGACGGTGGCTGTGCCCGTCAAACACTGCATCCAGGTAACAAGATGTTGATCTTGTTATTCTGGCATTCCTTTTGGAAGGCTTTCTCAGTGGTTAATGCACTGATAGCGTGTTGCCGTCACACAAGTGAGGTAGAGCATGCGGGATTATGTTAGAAAGCTTGTAAGATATGACCTTTGCTCTTGTTAACCTAAGAATCATAGTGATGCAGATATGCCCGCTCTGATTGTAGCTATCTCAACATCACCCGTTGCAATTTGTGCTTGTAAGCACAAGCTAGCCCGGTCTCACCGAACTGATCTGTTGAAACCCAACTACCTAGGTACCTTTCACCATGACACCTCATGACCCGCCCAATGACACTCATGATTGCCCAATCCACAGATCCACCACCTTCTTTTTGTCTTTGGCATAGGCTTCTCACACATGGAGCAGAGCAGTCTTCTGACCAATGTCTTGGCCAATAATTTCTGCTCCCTATCTTCCCTGATCCCCCGTATTTTGTCTGGCGTCAGTTTGGCGCATCCGCGACACAGTTTCACAGCTTCTTGAATTGTGCTTGTCTGTTTGCGAGAACATCCATCATGCTGTAAGGACAGATTGGTGGGATTGAAGGCAGCAGACAATGCAGCAGTCTTTGATGAGCATTTCAAGAGATAGCAACCTGTGCAAATGGCGTAGCAATCGGTTATATGGTGTGTTGTCCGCGGCATCGGAATCCCTTTCGTCATTTCTTTGCAACCCTGTCAAATGTGAGCGGGTGTGTCAAGTCATGGTCACTAAATTGGCTTACATCACATGTGATCCCATCACAGGCCCAGCACTGGCCTTTGTTTTTGCCACAACACCTTTTGGCCAACACCTCGAGGTGCTCTGTGATTACAAGATCCTGTGACGACTTCAGAACGCCGATAAGATCGGAATAGTGGGGATGTTGTTCAATCTGCTTGGAAATTTCTTCCGTCAGATCTTTGCTTCGCTTTTCTGGATCTCCAAGCTCGATATCAGTTTGTTTTGAAGGTCGTCTAATAATGCGGATCGTTAGATAAATTGCGTAGCGGATACCATTTGGAAGGCTGACCCAAGGCAGCAACAGAATTCCCTGGAGCAGGATGAGGGCACTGCTAGCTGTCAGTAAAAGCTCTGAGATTACATTTCAGGACAAGGAGGCTTTTACACTGTCACCGCTGCCATGACATGAATAGTGAGACTTCGTCGACAAGCTGCCCAGTTATCATCGTCTCCGTAGGCTAACCTGATGCCTGAGATGAATTTGGAATTTCCATATGTCGGATTGCCACAGTGATCCATGTTCCAGGGCACAAATGTGCTGCTAAGGACAACCCCTGCTACCAGACAAGTCGCCACAGCCAGATCAGCTATGAGAATGTAGAAGTAAAAGCTGCTCCTGCGTCTCTGCTTCTCCCATCCTTGTGCCTTTTCCTTGATTAATCCCAAGACAATCCACATAAGGAATGCCCATGTTGCTGCGAAGACACTCTGCTGCTGTCAGAACCGTACTCAACGTCAACGTCGAGGCTGGCTACTTTTACTCACAACAATTGCTAGTATGCCATAACTAGCGTTTAGACGGTCTAAGTATGGTTGAAAATCTCTGGGATATCGCCGATTTTGGATTGCATTGTACAATCTCGTTGTCAAAGCTGCCGATACCGAGTATGGAATAACGCTGAGAAGTCTGAGCCGAGCAATCCCGGAGCGCTTTCGTATGCCTAAAATTGTGAGGAGGAATGTAAAAACTGCAAATACAGAATAGGCAATGAGATGATCGTACACCACTTGGATATCTTCAGCCATGTCACCGAGGTGCCAATTGTCGATACAGGTGGTGATCTGGTTACTTTGAGAAGATTTCGCAGTTGAACTTTTCCGTTAGGACTTCTTAAGTTTGCTGCCCATCGTCATCAAAGCCTTGTGCGGGGAATCCCCTGGGGCTGTGTTAGCTTTTACGACGCTCGATTAAGCTTAACGTTTTGGTCACCGACATTCCAATGGCCTAATACGTGGCAGGCATAGCGCCTAACTGCCGAGTCTGCCTTGGCGTGCGCTAATGCAGAATTGGAGGAAACCACACCACCAGGCGGCTCTTAGCTGCTGGAGAGCAAGCCGCACCCTGAGTTTTAGCTGTCAATTCAATACTGATGTTCTCATACTTGGGAAGTATTTTGGCCATTTAACATCACAAGACACAACGGTCCTTGTTTTTAAATTTCAGCATTACTGACGGTGGGCAAAATATCTTGTTTGTTGATGCAACAAACATGACCCTCATTTGCCGAAGAACTCAAGAAGTCCTCCACAGCGGTGGCAGAGCTGTCCTTCGTGGTTACATCAGCAACACGGCGGCGACCCCCTATCCCCCCGCTCGCAAAACAACAGATGAACCCGTTATTCCAGAACCCGCAGTATTCGAACAAGATGATACGACAAATTCGGCCCCAGCGGCAAGACTCCCGACCGTTGCTGAATGCGCCATTCACCTCGAACTCCTTGAGACACTCTTCGTTTTGCGCGAACGCATCCTCCGGTCGGAAGAGATTGACAAGACAATGGGCATAAATCGAAGGCGTGAAACCAAAACTGGGCACAATGGGGACACCAAAACGTTCAAAGACACTACTTTCGAGTCACGCAGGCAGGACAAATGGACAAGATTTATCGAGTTTGCTGTCGTTCGATTCTTAGACTGGCGTACCCGACTGGCTAGCCAGAGTCAAAATGGTGACAAATTCACACTCCCGCCACTCGATATCATCATGGTGTGGCACACTTTCCTCCTCAACCCACTGCTGTTCAACAAGCACTGCCGTACCGAAAAGCTTTATCAGTTGCCGTTGCCGTGGCAGATTATCCACGAAAGTATCAACAATCGAGACTGGTCATTTGCACCCAAGGCGAAAGCTGATTCTGACTTAATAAGCCTATTCGACCTCTTTTCCACCTGGGATTCATATCTCTCGGGACAACCTGACAACCTGAAGTCCCTACTCAGAATTTCGTCGGTTGGGGTAGACATGTTCAAAACTCGAACCACCAAAACAGACACGACGATAAACACTGGCACCTCCAAATCTCGCAGCATTTTCGCCGCCTTGTCCGCCATCATTAACGACCTCCCCGCAACAAACCCTATCCGTATTCATGCCGAGATGTTTATCTCCCTTGATGCCAACCTCGCAACAGAGCTAAAAGCCGCGGTAATCCGCCAGACCTCGTTCATCGACAAGATGCACTCACACCTATGGATACGCAGCCCTTCAATTCAGGGTACACTAACTCGGTGCATCTCGCGTTATTCCCAGTTCTTGCTGTTGATGAAGCGAAGTCCTGGAAAGTTAATGGTGCCCACTCTTGACATCGATTTAGCATGGCATACGCACCAGTGTGCAGCGTGGGGTTATGTGCAAGAGACGAAGAGAAGGGTAGGCAGATTTGTCAACCATGACGACAGCATCGGCAAGGGGCAGTTAGATACGGGGTCCGGGGAGACTAGGCGGCTGTGGAGGCTTCGGTTCGGCGGAGAGTATCAAATTTGTGGCTGCTGGGACTGTGAGATGCTGGTCAGTGAGATTGAGAAGGAGTTAAACTCTCGTAGCGGAGGCGATGGTGGTGCTGAGACGGGTGGAGTCGATATGCAGGCTGTGGCCCAAAGAGTTGATAGCCAGGTAAGATTCTACCGTGCAGTTGAGGCAGCCAGAAGGAGGGGTGGTGCCCTTCCGATGAAGCAATGAGGATTTTCAATTAGCCGTTATTTTTTTTCTTTTTAGCTTGTTCAGTCGATCTTGTCTAGAGCTAAGCACCGGAATTCTTCTTAAATATCTCCCCACTTATGTCCAGAGATATACAGGTGCAGTTGTCCCAAAAGTCCGCCGTCAGCATATCCATGCGCTCAATGTATGTTTTCCTTCTGTGTGTCGAGATATCACAGAACAACAACTTTGCAAACTCCTCTGGGGTCACGCTGACTGCCTTGATGGTGGGTGCAACGAGTGAGGATGTCTGCGAAAGTGCATCGGCCCCCTGTACGGAAGACATGTTGATAAAATGCAGTTTCAGGACAATGATATCGCCCAAAGGTTGAAACACCGGCAAGGGTAATGGCCAGGCCTTGGCCCCTCTCTCGATTGGTGTGGTAGTGTTATTAAAAGTTGGAGGCAGACCATTACGAGATCGATACAAATCGACAAGCGACCGAAGATATGGCCCATCTGCTCGTGATACCATATCGTACTCGTTGACAATTGACAGCAAGAGACCGGTGTTGGGACTGCCCTTGCAGATGTCGGTAAGGCTTATGCTAGTGACCGGTGGCGAACCAAAGGTGATGAGCGACAGTTTGCAATTAGTGACTGGTATTATGGTTAGCACACACTCTGACTTGGAAACTGAGAGTATCACTTGCTCCAAGAACTGGGGCTTTGCTGGAACAAAAAGTGGAGAAACACTAGCGACGCCACTGCACCTCCCGCAGAGTGTCCGGTGAAGATGATGTTGCATATCTTTTCATCCGCAAGTAGTTGCTGTTTAATGTCCGCGGTAACGGTTGGTATCAAGTCCTCAGCACAGCCCAGGAACCCAGCATGCGCCTGAGTGTTGACACACTGCCCTTTGGATTGTACCCGCTGCCTATGTGTTAGGCCTCATGTGTGATCTGAAAATAGGCAAGTGGAACTTACAAAAAGATTGATCGTATTCTTGGATTTACCATTCATGTTCACCATGTGATCAATAATCGTCGCTGTTCCCCGGATAGAGATCACCAAAGTCTTGCCGTTCCATCCTGGAATCGCGGTGAACGGGATTTTCCACATGGAACAGGCCTTGACAGTACCCATAGATGACGGACTACGGTGCAGGACGGGCTCAATATCAAAGCCCTTGGCACCAATTTGTTGCGTTTGATCGTAGACCATGACCGCGCACTTACAAGTCGCCCTTATCAACTCACTCGTCCCCGGAGAACTGGAATGTCAGTGGTGGTCCAGACGGTTATCAAAGGTGTACGACGTACCATGACCACTGCTCTCCAACATGCTCATGCAGGGAGGATTCTGAGTATTTATCTGCTTGCTCGCATAACTGCTCAAGATGATATTGGAATTCATCCCCAGGATCATCGCCTGTTACAAAGTTACCGGTTACCAACAATGACACAGGTAACAAGACAGATTTCACATACCCTCATCACCAAATTGATCAAACACAAAGTCCAGACCTGCAGTTAAGTCGGCCACCGCAGCGCATGCTGCTACGGACGCTTGCGCGGAGGCCATGTTGCAATTCGGCATCGAAGCCGAGACGGAAACAGTGGATTGTGCAGATGCCCTGACAGAGCGCTGCTGGAATGCCTTTCGAATCCACGCCATGTTGATGTTTGATGTTTTGCATCAAAGGGCTGTTCCGTCTGACTGACTGACTGTTAAGCGAAATCCAATCAGCGAGGTAGTGGGACTCTTGTTGCTAATACCCATTCGCACACACATTAGTGCAAGGCATTCATTGCTCGTGAGGGCGTAGGTAGGTAGCCATGTGGGAGACAAACCAGTTACCGACGCCCCGCATTGCCCGGCAGCTGAGCAATATTGCTTCTTTGGCTGCATTGGCTCTTAACAAGGCAGTCTGATGTGGCAGTGCATCTTCAGCTGAACTGCGGGGTCGAGGATTATCAAGCTATCCTCAATATACCAAGACTTTCTGTTTCAAATCAAACTCTAGGTCAATACCTACTTGGTACACTTTCTTTATTTTTGTATCCTTACCTCAGAGGCTTGATGTGCCGTTCTTATGATGGCTTCCCTCTTGGGTCGAATACTACCCGTTTTTAGTCAAAGTTCTTCATCCTCGAGTGGAAGCCATGTCACCGATGGCCCAGAAATTCCTCGTACCCGAATTGGACCTGCGGCGAACCACCTCCAAGATGCCATGATGCTGATGTACTGGGCTGGTGTCAGAAGAGAGTTGCCATATATCCTTTTGACACTTCAGAAATGGAGAACTCGGGACGAATACTCTATGACGGTTCTGCCTGACGAAGAGGACCGCTACATCCACGGCTATGATACCTTCCTTGACCAAGTCAACCACAGCTCTCGCAAATTTTCCGACAAGTATCGCAAGAACCCGAAACACAGAGAGCCAGGAGACAAGAGAGATGACCGGGTCCCGACATACTCAGAAGCGCTCGAAGACCGAGGGTGGGACATCTACTCGGAGATGCAGAGCTCTTCAATCCGTCACTCCATCATGACGGACTTGCAAGAGCGGGAAATCAGGGGAGAGGACGTTTTACACAGGCGAGCACGAATGCTACTCCAGTCTGCCCAGTTTCTCGACATGGATAAGATCATCGAGTACCGCGATCCCGAAGCACTCATCACCTTCTGGAAACAACCTACGCCATCGCAAATTACAGCATCATCCTACGACGAAGGGCATATGCCAGTTCTTGTACCCCAGATGTGCAATCACTGCAGCAATCCAATAAGAGGGTCGATCTTTCGAAATATCAAGACGGATCAGATGATCTGCGAAGCTTGTTACCGAGCGGACTTTTATGGTCACAACGACTTCACCAAAGTATATAAACAATGCTGCCTGGGAAAAGTCGTGTCGGCCAAAGAAAGCCAGGAAATTTGCAACTGCATCGATGTGCAACGAAGAGACTGCGAGGGACAGCTGAGGAATCTATTTCCGGTTGACAATGACCTTTCTAACCCCGAAAAGCATCTTAACACCCCTGGCGCAAACGGAAAGGTCCGGTGTGGGCTTTATGAGTTGACGGATATGGCAGCAGAAGCCAAATTTGCGTCATGCCGCAAAGGGGGAGCAAAAGCCACTCTGGGTAAAGCCAAGCGAGAAGGTCGCTATGACCTTCCTCGTCGAGTCAACAACATCAGTGGGGAGAATCCTGAGGGAAAGTGGAAGACGACCGAGTTTGGATCTTCTTTCGGTACCACCACCAAGGGAACCGAAGATATCCCGTTTTATCTCAATGACATTGTCAATGACTATCCGTATGGCAATGTGCATATGGCACTGCGGATTGGCCCGCTTGTGATTGAAAATGGAGTTAGCAAGTAAGTCTCACGATCAATGTACGGTTATTCGAGGGCGCAAGACTGACAGCTCTAGAACACACGGAGGCGTCCTGATCACCAGTCGCGACCCACCAAATCTCCAAGCCCTTCGAGACCCATCCGAGGATATCCAGCACTCGCTCTTAGTCACCGGACAAGCAGATAGGAGCCTCTATTCACAACAACGACCCCGCGCACCTAAGAGGTACAAAGCGATGCTGAAGCAAGTGGCTGGCGGTGCCTTTTGCGAGTTCTTTGAGCCAGAAAAAGAAGAGCGCATCATTGACACACTTCTCGAGGAGAGCATTCGACTTTTCAAGACCGGTATCAGCATCACTGAGAAAAACACGTTGATGGAACAAACTATCAACCGGCTGATGGCGCTCCTCAAAGGCTACCTTGGACCCAAAATCGAGGTCTACATCAGCAGTGTTGTTGCCAAACTGCTGGACCCGAACGTCAATCTTCGATGGAGTTTCTCCAACAACAACTGCCAAACCTTTGTTGACAACATCATTGACCGCACCCTCTTCAGTTCGCTGTTTGCTCCCCACGGACCTGTCAACCCAGTCGCTGAATCCCCAGACATGCCATACCCTCTCTATCTCATTAGCTTTGTCTGTCGCCCGGGAGCCTACGTTCCTGAGCGTACTCGTTCTAAATATGATGTGCCCAACGGTTTGACCGAGGAATATCTCCTCAAGTTTCGATACGGACGTCATGAGGAGTCTGACATGGCGGATGCCCTCTCAGAATACTGGTACGACTGGGGTGCCTTTGACGGCCCATTGTATCCATACCAAGACTTGTTTCCGTGGGACTGCACAGAGGCCTTCAACCGGTACCCTGTAACATGTGGCTCGGGGTGCAACATCTCCAAGCATGTCTGGGCATTTCCCTTTGATTCGTGGTCACTCATTACCCTTCACCTTGCCCGGCCGCGGAACTTGTATCCCCACAATGGGTTTCCAGCTGACGACTCGACCACACCATCATTGTTGCGTAATCCCTTGCTACACTCGTCCAAGCTCGGTTCGGGAAATATGCCTGATAGTTCTTGGTTCAAAAACAGACTTACACTGCTTCTCGGCCAAGACACTCTGCTCTGTGCTGCAGCGGCCATGGCGCGTTGTGCATCCTTTCGGCAATCAACACTGTGGCTGCATAAACACACCGATGAACGGACTGATAGATTAAAACTTGGAGGGATTCATCGCGCACAGCCGTTTAGCCATCACTTTGAGAAGGGGGCGTATCATCAGTATTTCGTTGCTGGGTGGGCTCATCTTTCTCGACGACTGAAGCTTGGAGAGTATGAGAGGTTAAGAGACTGGAAAGCCACGAGACACGATGTGGGGAGTTCGGATACTGACAGCGGTGACGGAGGAGGAGGAGGCTGTGGCTTTTTATGCGGTGCTGTTGCGGCGGGTGGGGCGGCGGCAGCGTGTTCCGGTGTTACTGGGGAGATTGGGGATACCTGTGGGAGCGGGTGTGTGAGTAGTTGTTCGAGTGGAGGTGGTGATGGTGGTGATGGTGGTGATGGTGGTGGCTGCGGGGGGTGTGGAGGATGTGGAGGGTGAAAATGATTGGAGAGGGAAGAAATAGCAGATTTATAAGACGAATTTCTGTTAGAATCTAGCGTTAGCCAAGAGGTACACAGCAATAACAGCTTCGATTATCTCAGTAGTCAACTAGTGGTTGTATTGCTTACTGATGAACGTGTCTGTTGATCAGGAACGAGGGTCTATATACTCCTGACTATATTACACTCATTTAAGCTTACGCTGACACGCGTATAATAAGTAGGATAGAAAGTTGTCGGGGCGCCAAAGCAACGACTGGGTTGATCTCATCTTGATTGTTTCTTCTCTAGGAGAAGTCGAGAGTGCTGGCTGGGATGGCATAATCATGCGGAGGGTTAGGGTCTACTGTACCCTCCAACATCACTGTGGATGAATAAGGGCTACATTCTAATCATCCTACACTCTTGTGGCACCATCACCTAGCCCTCATGGCGTCTACATTCTTCTATCTGGCGTGCCTCTCTGCACTTAGCTTTCCCTTGTCATACGCCTACAACACTGCCACCGTCCCAATTTTAGACTGGAGCTTCGACTTCCCCGGATCTGCGATCTTTGTCGTCGGAGAGAACTCCGGCTCGACCACCTACTACCTGACATGCAACAAACCCGGCGAGTGTCAGTGGACTCAAGTCCCCACTATGGCTTCCTATCTGGATAACATAGTGGGCATCTTGACCTTTGTCGAGGCCGGCGCACCCTACAATGCAGCCATGACACAAAGCGTTAGTGCAAGAGGTAACGCATTTTGATACCGCGCGACTTGCACACCAAGAACCAAGCCTATCACCATGCAGACCACAGAATCTGAAGGGAGATTCACGGATGTTTCTATTCGCCCGCCTAATCTGGTTGATTGCACATCGACATCGATGGGTCAGGAGCCTACGTCGACTTTTGAGCTTGATGGGACGACTGCGGTGTACAAGATGGTGGTTATCACACAGGGGGTAGAGAAATTGAACTTAGGGACGGTGACAACTGGAGCTACTCCGCTCGTGACGACCGGTGGGGCATATGGATCTCAGGATGACTGTAAGTGAAATCATTCATCTTCAGGACGGATTTGTTTTGTTGACTTATCTTCTTCGTCCAGCGTCGGATTCATCTTCATCATCGTCTTCGTCTTCAACCTCCACAGACGCTCCACCGGTCAGCACGCAGACTCCAGACTCTGCTGCGCCTAATCTGGTTGCTTCCAGTCTGATGATGACAGGTCTTGTGCTCATGACAGCATTCTTTGTTTGATCATAACTCAGTTCTAGCATCTTCCATCTCTGCGTAATTTACCTCCGTAGTTTACAAACCACTTTCATTTCGAGATGCCTACAATGAGACACCCTCATGAATCTATGAAGGATTCTGTCATGACTCCAGAGAGAGAATTCAGGAGTAACGGCGTAAAGCTACCTATCAAGCTATGCATTCGCCATAACAAGTATATTGATAATAGCTATGTACATCCATTCAGCCCTCAGTTATTTTCTCCACTTTCCTTACTCTGGATAGAGGCATCGACTGAGAATGGCCTGGCAATTGAGCCAAGCTCCTCATAGCCCACCGTATGCTTCAGCTTCTCTTTGATCAGTCTGAATCCAGCAATAGACTGCATCCCCGTTGCGTTTACCCATTCTCTGTCATGCTCACCAACGCAGCACACTCCTTCTATGTTTCGATGACTTGATTAGGAATCATTTTGCTTTACAGAAACAAAAAGATGTCTGCACCCTCACAACGGAGATGTTTAATAAAAAGAAGCCAAAAAAACAGCAAAGACATACAACACCAGGGATTCCCCAGTGGTCACCCACCTGAGTACTAGTCCGGCTGTCAGCAGTTTATCTAGGGGAGAGCGGACGGGATCCCGAGCTTTCTGCTGCATATGGTCGTATGTGATGATTTGAAGTGATACAAGGGTATATTAAGTGGGAACCGTTTAAGGGGTTAATGTGATGGTAGATAGGACCACTGTACCCAACTGTAACGGGCTGAGCCCTGGCATGGACCTCGGCAACCCTCGGCCCTGATGAAGCTATTCCCAGAACGCACAGACCACTGCTCCAGAACCTTCTATCACCACGCACTGGCCAACACGCCCAGCCATATCAGAGGCTCATGTTGTCAAACTTTCTCTTTCTCTTTTCCTTTTCTTCTTCAAGTTCAGTGTACTTGTAGAGTGGCCTAGTGTCACGGCTTGGTGGTGAAGGGCAGGATTACACAGGATGAAGGGTTAGGGTTGAATGCAGGACCGGAGCTCCGACCGGGGTTTCATGACAAGAAGATGGAGCTGCAAGCCCACACTTCCTCCTTTCTTCTTCATCTTACGATTACATTGATAGACTGGCAATGGTATTGGCCTTTGACCTACTTATACCTCTCATTCGTGACACCTAGCTAGTTGCAATATACTACCTTGAGACCGTTACACCAACCAGTTGCGATTGCTATCAAAAGCTACAGGTGATTCAAGTTTGCAAGCTTGACCCAGATCAGTGGTACATTTATGGTGATGGTGTATCACGTTCTTGACTACGGACTCCCGACGGCGCTAACCAATCGGATAAGAGAAGGAAACAACCAATCAGAAGAGCAAGGAAATATACCTATCAAGAGAAGATCATTAGGATCATGGCGAGCATTGTGATCATGGGCTATGATCACAACGATCATAATGATCAGGGACTTGGCACTGTCTATATATACGGAGGAACTAGATAGCTTGTAGATAGTTCCGCAGTATGCAATCACAGCTTGTATTCACGGTATCTAGTGTTTACATTGAGACATCTTGTTGTGCACTGTTTAGCTGCACCGATCCATTATCTAGAAGTTCGCCTTCAACCGGTATCCCTTTCAGAGGTTCTGGACAGGGGATCGTCACACACAGATGCAAAAACTGACCGGTCCCCTTTGTGAGTAGACCACTCTATCCCACATCAGGGTCAATGGATTGCGGTTAGACTCGACATAAACAAACGGGGTCATGCATGTTGATTGCTGAGAGTGGGGTTGATCAGTGTATCCTCCAATGGAAGCGACACCTGTTGAAACCAGTGCTTGCAACTTGATTAGGTTATATTGTGTGTATTTCAAGCATGTATATTACTTGTCTGGAGAAGCCCAAGACCAGGGGAATTGTAACACTGGGAACTCTCAAATACCCCATCTTTGCCAAGAACTCCATGCCCTCTGGACCACCTCACGTAATCTCCTTGTCCCCCAAAGATGTGGCTGACCTAGCGCTATGCAATAATGCCTCAGGAATCAAGGCCTTGAACTCAACAACACCAGCAGCCATACGTTTCACACATCTCACCGCCCGCACCGGCACATCGTCTAATTAAAATGCACGGTGTCTAGGCACCAGAAGCCTTTCCTCGTGCCTTCTCCTTAAGCACATTTCTCCGCGCCTAACTCACTTGCCCCGCACTACACTCTTATTCCGCATCTCATTCCGTCTCAACATCTTCACGTCAAACATCAATATCGTTCCCCATCGCAAAATCATACAATGGCGCAAAGGTTCTTTGACTGCTCGGTGTCCGAGTGCGGAAGACCGAGTGCGCGCGCTGTTGGAGCCGGGTGCGATATGTGCAGCAGCTACTTCTGTGGAGTTCATATGTCTCGGGATTTCCACAAGTGCAGCATTGAGGTAAGAGTTACCCAGACATATACCACTATAGTGCCATATTTGCTAACTGTATCTCCTTATCGAGGACCTGGATGATGTAGCCTACAACGCGCTCACCGTCGCTGAAATCGGCCGCCTTCGTGCTCAGATCAACGAGAAGGCAGTCTGCGAACTCGCGTCCAGCCTGAACGATGGCAAACCTTGCATCATCGAATACCCTCCAAAGGTTGTTGGGTTAGGCGCTCTTATGGGGTGTGCCAACTACCACGCCCGCATCTGCTTCGGTAATGGATCCCCGTCGTGGCTTATGCGAGTGCCGCGGGTTTCGGGCTTTGCCGTCGGGTTCCCCGTTTCTCTCGCAGAATACCTCATCCGCAGCGAGTATGCAACCCTAAAGTTCCTAGAGACTACCGCAGTACCGACACCGCGGGCCTTCTCATTCGGCATCCCGTCTCAAGGCACCGACCATGGTATTGGGGTCTGTTTTCTTCTTATGGAGGAGTTGTCAGGCAAGCCGTGGGATGGTCAAGGAGACACCGCCAAGGTTTGGAAGGGTCTCACCGAGATCTTTGCGGAGTTGGAGAAGCATCCATTTACCAAAGCGGGGTCTCTATATGTCGAGTCTCCTGACGACCTACCATCGGTCTCTGCTACGGCCAGCGATAGATTCGTCTGTCTTTACCCCTACGGGCCATTCGAGACGTCGGCAGCATACTATACGGCCTGGGCCGAACAATACCTGGCGTTAATTGCGGACGGTCAGCTCTATCCCCAGTTTCCTATCGAAGCCTATTTGGTATATCGCTTTCTCCAAGACAATGCGACCCAGTTGTCCGATTCTGAGGACAAGTTCTTTCTGAAACATGTCGACGATAAGGGTGATCACCTGATGGTGGACGAAGAGCTAAACATTACCGGCATTATCGACTGGCAAATGGCGCGTATCGTTCCGCGACGAGAGGCATTTGCGTTATCCCTCGTTTCCGCCGACATGAGAGCTCTTTGCGATGGGAATGTCTCGCTTAGTACAAAAGACGTTGCATTGAGCAATGCCTTGCGCGAGAAGGGGTCGGGGTTGGCAAGCCATACAGGAGATGAGAAGGTGAGAAGATTCTTCTGGGGCTTGGGGCTCGAGCCCAAGTGGGCCTGCGCGTCGCCATTGGCAAATGCCATCCTTCGCGTCTTCGGGGTTGAACAGGGCTGGGATGAATGGAAAGAGGTAGCATTGAAGCGGTATGAGGGCTATGAACGCCTAAAGGCTCTTGTGGAAGCTTCTGGGAATAAACATTAGGAACTCCCCAATAATGTACAAAGCTACATCAGTTCCACCAGGGGAATCTGGGTCGTCCATAACTCTGCCAACAAAGTCCGACCGGCCCTAACATATACCCCTATAAACATCTTAGAGAAGGCAACCGGTGTAACGGTCTCAAGGTAGTATCTTGCAACTAGCTAGGCCACTCTACGAGTACACTGAACTTGAAGAAGAAAAGGAAAAGAGAAAGAGAAGGTTTGACAACATGAGCCTCTGATATGG